>CM071573.1:70716881-70796774 GCA_036426205.1 Ascaphus truei | reverse complement strand
CCTTGTTTCTTCCCATTCGTCCTCCCATACTACTCTCCCCCCCATCCGTCTCTCCCTTTCCTCAGCAGAGACTGTCGAACCTAAATTCTCATTGTTCAGCCTGGATGATGATGTCGTAGATGCCCGAATATGGATAGGCGCTTATTCGGGCATCTACGATATCATCACTCCAGCTGACAGAGCCAAGAGAGCTAGATCTCTGTTCTTTTGCAAGAAGAGAGAGAGAGATACAAAGTGATACAGAGAGTGATACAGAGAGTGATACAGAGAGTGAATACAGAGAGAGGTCAGAGAGGGATCAGAGAGTGATACAGAGAGAAGATACAAGAGGGATACAGAGAGGGATACAGAGAGGGATACAGGGAGGGATACAGAGAGGGATACAGAGAGGGATACAGAGAGAGATACAGAGAGAGATACAGAGAGGGATACAGAGAGGGATACAGAGAGGGATACAGAGAGGGATACAGAGAGGGATACAGAGAGAGATACAGAGAGGGATACAGAGAGGGATACAGAGAGGGATACAGTGATACAGAGAGGGATACAGAGAGGGCTACAGAGAGGGATACAGAGAGGGATACAGAGAGGGATACAGAGAGGAATACAGTGATACAGAGAGGGCTACAGAGAGGGATACAGAGAGAGATACAGAGAGGGATACAGAGAGTGATACAGAGAGGGATACAGAGAGGGATACAGAGAGGGATACAGAGAGGGATACAGAGAGGGATACAGAGGCTGCTGTGCTGCGGGGTTCTTTGGCAACCCCAGAAATTTTCCAACGACCCGAAGGGGGTTGCGACCCATGATTGCGCACTGCTGAGCTAAACAAGCCGTTTTGTTATTTTGCATTTAAATAAAAGCAGTAATGAATCAGCTGCCAAGTGAGTTAGAAGAAGTAATAATTTCTAACTTGATTATATAGTTATGTGTACTATTATTTTAGTATCTAAGACTTAATGGATTATTAATGAGGGATTGTATACAACTGATGTTCTCATTATAACAAGAACATCATGAGAAAGCGCCTACTTCCTTTTTCTTAACACTAATGTACAGACACTCAGCGAGGCTAAACAGTAGGGCCCAGACTCGCTAAACTCTGTTAATCAGGCATATAACAGGGCAAATACCATTACCTAAATCAGTAATGGATGTTATTTGCCCTGAGGTAACCGGTGCATGGCCTACAGCGAGTTTAGATGGAATGAGAGATGGGAATATATTTTGGCCTGGGTGTACGTATGAGTCAGGCCTGAAAGAGGGCCCAACCTAGGGTACGGATTGTACAATATGGATGAGCGGAGGGTGGAGGAAAACTGAAACTTCAATCAGAGGGGGATGAGGAGCCTATGGCCGCCCCCACAATGACAGGCATTTAGCCTTAGAAATAGGCACACACAAAAAACAGAACTCCTAAGCATAGGCATAATGTCATGTTACTTCAAATAACATTTAAGTCTCGCGGTACTTTCAGCCAGACACTGGAATAGGACTCTACCTATTGCTTTTGTCTGGATGGGTGCAACGGTAAGTTTAGGTATGACCTATATAACTTAATGTTCTGGGGCGTTAACATTAGCAGAGCTTTGTGAGTTGGGTATTCTTATAATAGCAGCTCATTTGCTTATATTTTGCATTTCATTTTTCCTAATATCTGTTGTTTATATTGCTAAGTTAGTGTTATGTTACTTTCTTTAGTGAGAACAGCGTTACCGTTAATGTAACGTTAGATGGCCTAACAGATTTCAGTGAGTCTGGGCCTAAGTGAGCTGACTCACGCTATATCAAAGTATATAGTCTCTTGTTTCTTTATGGCTGATGTGTCCCGGTGTAGATGAGAAAATTATACATTGATATTGTTGTGCGCCTTGAAACCACTTTTATGTCCCTTTGAACATATATTACTTACCACATAAATGCTCACGGGTTTCATGTTTACTGTGACCTGCTGTTTCATATTTGTACTAGCTGTACCCGGCGTAACATACGCTGATCTAGGAGATCTGAAAGTATATTAAGTTAACATTACTCTTTGTTTTCACCCCTCCCTGTAGCGTTTTGCTATCTCTTGTCCCCTCTTCCCTACCTTTCTCTCTCTTCCGTCATGCACTGCCCCTCCTTGCACTCTCTCCTCCCCGCTCTTTGCACTACCTGCCTTACTGTGTCTGCTCCTCTCTGTGCACACTACTCTCTCCTCTCCTACTTTTGATGGTAGGGGTAAATATGGCTGCTGTTAATAAAGGTTTTGGTATTGTATTATATGTTATGTATATATGTACTGTATGTCTTTGCTTGGTTCCACCACCTCAGGAATCAGGGGTTTGTGTTTGCAGGAGAATTGTTGCAACTTGGTCTGTGAGCTTTCCCTGTATGTTGTTATGTTGCAAATGTTATGTTGCAGTTCTACCCACCAATCAGGACCTGGGCATGTAGGCAGCACGTGGCCCTGAGTGTTGCAATATTATGTTTTAAGTGTATAAAAAGGTGGGGAGTGAGACCCCTAGCAGACAGAGCCTGCAGAGAGTTACAGAGGTGTTGCTGTGACAGGGAGAAACTGCAGTGTCCACTCCAGTGCTGGTCTCAGGCCTGAAAACCAGTCCTTTATGCACTGGGCAAGAAGAGAGAACAGGGGAAATCTCTGCAAGGAGGTCCCTGCAACTAGGTATGCAGAGTATTCCCCAGTTTGGTATATGTGATGTTTGTGTGTTTTGTATAGTGATGGATATACTTTTTCAATAAATTAATTTTATAAACTCTCGTGTTCTGTCTGCCGGTATTGATCCCTGGTTTTAGTCCTGGTCTCCCGTGAGACTACTCATCTCATCCTCCTCCTCTCTTTGCTGTCTCTCTGTTTCCCTTTACTACTCACCTTGCTGTTTCTCTTCTCGCCACTCTTTGCAGTCCCTCCTGCCCCATATACACACTGCTCTCCATTCCATTCACAGAGGGGGAGGGATATGCAGCTTCACTGGCTGACTGGGTGGTGACAGGCCATTCAGCCTATCACAGGGATGTGCAAACATCCTTAGAGTTTTTTTTATATATATATATATATATATATATATATATTCATATAACTGTTATTATTTGTTTTCAGAAACCTGTCTTTGAGGACATCCAACTTGGTTCAACTGTTTTGCAGATAAAAGCCAAAGATGCCGACTCTGGTCGCTTTGCCCTTATACAATACAGCCTTGTGGATGGAGAGGGCAAGTTTGGGATAAATCCGACAATGGTATATGTCTGAGAGCATTTTCCTCTTTGCTATCACTTGGTCATTCAACACCAATGGTTTTATGTACTTCATTAACTTTCATCCAGCAATTCCATCCCTTTCATTTTCATGGCCACAATTTGACTTAAGAGTAGAAAACTGCTTTTTTTTTCTTTCTCTCCATTAGCCACAATTTAGAAAATGGGAATTCAGATTACACCATTATGGAAGCTATGTATTTATTTTACTTCTTGAAACCAATTTAGCAAATAGAGAGAGTGCTGTTGGTTATAACACACTACACATTATAGCATCCTTTTGTTTACATTTCTCTTCAATAAAAATCAACACAGCCCTTTTCTACGATAAGAACTTAATACTGGATCAGACCAAATGGTCCATCAATCTCAGTATCCCGTCCCAACTCTCCCCCACTACTTTCAGGTGCTAAAGTCTCTGGGTGAGTAAAACACTCACTTCCTGCCTCCAGATGCCGATATGTCCATACTAGTCATTTCCATTAATTGACCTCTTAATGAAGAGTCCTCTCTTAAAACTTGTTTTGCTATTTGCAGTCACAACCTCAGCTTTCAGGTGAGTTCCATACTTTTCCACCTATTCTCCTCTAGGCCAGCGGTGCGCAAACTGGGGGGCGCGACCCCCAGTGGGGGCGCGAGACTGTCTGCGGGGGGGGGGGCACGAGGTTTACAGAGGCCCTGAGCGCTTTCCGAAGGCACTTAAATTAAGTGCCAGGGGAGCTGCAGGGCCTCTGTAAACCTTTACTTACCTTGGCTCCGGCGGCTTCCTTCCAGCGTCGCCATGGCAACGCGGCATCAAATTACTCCGCGAGGTCATGTGACGTCACATTACTATGGCAACGTGACGTCATTACGCCGGTGGGGGGGTGCGGGAGTAAGGGGACCGTCGGCAGGGGGCGCAGGTGAAAAAGTTTGCGCCCCCCTGCTCTAAGCTATGTAATTGTTGAAAACAGTATCAGTTTCTGCAGATCGTGAGCAGGGTAAATACCTATGTCACAGATTTATGACAACCCAAAGCAGGACTATTTGCGGCATGTGCGTTTTACTACAGAGCAAAATAATATAAACATGAATGTGGTTTATGCAATTAATTGGCAATATATTTATATTTCTTTGTACAGTGGAATCAGAATCATTTAAGTAATAGACCACTTCATAACAGGGCATTACTGGCCAACAGGGCCCTGGCTGGAGTAGTGAACCCAGCAGGATAATTTTGGCCAGTAATGCCCTGCTCTGAAGAGAGTATTATTATTATTATTACTATAAGGTTTGTTGTGTTTCCTTTTCATTCATTATTATAATAACCGTCCCCCTGTCCCTCCCGCTCCCTTCTCCTGCTCCGTCACTCAACTGGCCCGAAGCCACATTCTGAACTAGCCGCTTGCCGACTTGTCTCTTTGCTCAACCTTCCAGACCATCCACACGCTCATTCGCTCAACAGGCTCCCTTTGCCAGCCCACTAATAACATAATGGATATTTAAAATGTACATCTGAAAACCTGGTGGTCACTTGTCAAAGTGTTTGCTCATCTGAAAACAAGCAACATCATTTTCAACTGCAATTTTTGCAGCAAATCGGACAGTTTTAGAACTTTTCATTTTCCTCTGAGGCAAACTGATTGAGTTTAGTGTTCACTGTGCTCACCATTTATTCAATGTTATATTTGTTACTGACTTCTGTGGGTATATGAATTGTTGCACAGCTGGGAGGTTGAATAATACTGTATGTTTGTTGGAATTTATTTTCCTTTCTCTCCAGTAAATGACAAATGACTTAAACAGAAAACTGCTTCTTGGTAGACTTTCATGGCAGTTTCTAATGGCAACATCTAAAACAAAGAAGTCACAATTATTAGTCTTTGTGTTAGCCAAGTCCCAGTCTAACAGCTAAAATCCATTGTTCCCTATCTGAGGCTCTGAAGGGCATTCTTTGGCACTATTGTGAGGAAACTATGAAATAAAATAGATATTAAACATTGTATTTAATAGGAACATGGCATCTTCATGTGGCTCCTACTACACCCCAGTAACACATTGCAATTGGGATATAGTAGATTTTTACGATGGGTTTCAACATCACTAGAACTTTAAGTTCAATGTCACATGATGTCTACAAGATTTGTTTGTAGAGTGTTTTTCATAGATGTTATAGTGTGTGCACCTCACAAGTCTCCTGGTCATTACGGAGCATATATGGGGGAGGGGTGGAAGACATGGGAGAATGGGAAAGCTCAGTACACACTTACATCTATATAGAACTCTCTTAGCCCATTAAAATGTAATACAACCAATGATGAATATGATATTCTCAGGGACCACTATGGCTCTAACCTTGCATTACAGGATGGTCAAAAGTTCGGTTTCATCTTAACACCTGCTTCTCCATTGGTTGAAATAAATGTTTTTGCATACAATATATTGGTTGTTCCGGGAAACTGGGCCATGGGGCTTTAACACAGCTCTTTAAATCTGAACTATAACCTTTACATAGGTCTTATGAGACTAAGGGGTGGTTATTCCTGCATAGTCATTGTAGATGTTGAAGTATAAAGCAACTTGAAGTTAAAAATAAATGGGTAAAGCATGAGGATAAATATTCTAACTCTCCTCTGTATGTGAAACAGGGGGATATATATATCCTGTCTGCCCTGGACAGAGAAAAGAAGGATCACTACACCCTTACAGCCATTGCCAGAGACAACCCTGGAGATATCGCCAGCAACCGTCGAGAGAACTCTGTGCAGGTAATATGATGATAAGCAGTTAGACTGCTATGTCTTTGTTACTAAAATTGACATCGGTAAGATTGAGGGGATTGGGGGCAAAATCTGAACTCACTCAAACTCTCGTGGTTCGGAACGATCCGAACTTTATGGGCAGGCGCTTCTCTCCTCGCTGCAATTTGGCGATGGGGATGGACCAATTGAGCTAGCCCGGATTCTAATATATGTAACCTCTTTGGGAATACTATGATCACTTAAGGGGTTAAGCACCTCAGAGGGTTAACTGTGGGGGATTTCCCTAACCACGCCCACCTTCTAGAAAGTGCTTTGCTTGTCACCTGGTACATGATAGTAGAGATACTTGTAACCATTCCCACTGTAGGCATGGTGACCGTTGATGTCACGAGGGATGCATATAGAGCTGTAGAAAGTTCTATAGGGAAATCCCTGGAGGAAACACTGAGGGATCTCACTGTATATAGTATGTAGGCGTTCAATGTATATGGTGAAAACAGAAAAATGTTGCGCTCAATGTGGTCTGTGCTAGAGAATAGTGACTTATATATAAATTAATAATACAACCTGATAGGTGATGTTTTGTGCTGCTGATCAGTGGGAATGGTTCAAACACCAAGCTAGATAGAAACAAAAAAAGAACAGCGCAAAAAAACCATAGTGTAGTATATTTAAATAGTTTTATAAAAAATAAAGGTGAGTATTGCACGTACATCAAAAAGAAGGGTTAATAGCAAGACATGTTAGGGACATGTTACCACTCGGCAGGCATAACGGGATACAGGCACCGGGAATTGGACGTCCTCCCTCAAGATGCTGGTATCTGGATGCAGAGTATACAGCTCAGCTCGGTTCACAGCGTTGGGGAACCTTCCCGCGCCTTCACGGAGCTCACAGCAGTTGTTCTCAGGGGTGGATCACCGCGTCTCTTCCTGGTTAGTCCACGTTGGCGTGTGACGTCATCCGGCAGCGTCTCTCGGCCGGTCGCGTCTTTAGTGCGTCACTCCTTGGCGATATGCAGTCGAGCAGTGTACAGAGTCCCTTGCAGGTCCCGCAATGAAACAAATGTCCCAATATAATGCCGCAATGGGGGTATATGTAAAGAATAAAGGAACGCGCCCTCCTACGCGTTTCGTACTTTCGTACTTCGTCAGGGAATGATGGAGGAGGTTCCAGGGGCGGTTCTTATACACTCAGCATTATTGCTATTGGTTCAGGGTAATTGTATTCAACTCCCCCCACCTGGAGAGGCATTCACTCATCCCGTGGAGGGACTCGAATTACAAAGACATTTTTTATATAAACATACATGGGATAAAGCACACTTAAAAAAATATAATAAACTTTAATAATTCGAATCAAGGCTTTTAAAAATATATATATATCAAATCAAGACTCTAAAAGTAAAGAGTTAATGAGATTGATCATCTTTGAACGCAGTAGGACAATTGCAGCTTTAGAAAAAGATATTTGTAATAAAATTAAAGTTTTGGAACCGTTAGTTATACATACTGACTGCTCCAAATTGGAATGCGAACTCAAAATGACTCTAGAGTCAACGACGGAGGAGATTATGCTTAATAAGCAGAAAAAATTTTACCGTGATAAACACGATTATGATAATGGTCGACAAAAGGATTGGAATAGATCCGAAAGGGAAAAAGTCACTGTTTCACATGGTCAAAATCCCCCCAATAAATATCATGGTAATAACTACCAAAAGAAAAAAAGAGATAATAGTCTCCATTTTGAGGGGGAAAGGGTCCATAAGGAACAAACTAAAGATCAACATAGACCAGTTAAAAACTATAGAAAAAAGTCACAAGATAAGCGTCATAATAGTTACAGTAAGAGGAGGGATAGCTCCAATAATAGGTCAGAGTATACTTATAAAGAACAACATAAGAAAGATACTCACCAGAAAGAAAAACAATATGACCATCAGAGGGCAAATACACCCCCAAGGAAAGACCGCGAGCAAACATCCCCTAAGAAATCCCTTTTTCTGGAGGAACTCAAGCAGAGATACTTGGGTTCGAAGGAAAAGGGGAATACAATAAGAGAGAAAGAAAAGAAAATTTTAGAGACCCCCAGGTCACAAAAAAGACACCACTCACCAGAAGAGGAACAAGAGCAGGGTGTAAGACCAAAACAAAGAAGGGAGTCGAATTAATTAAAAATGATTCTTTTAAAGGTATTTTTAATCTATCCAATGTTGATCTCACTTTATGTCAAAAATTGGTTCTGAGTAAAGGGCTTAAATTTTCACAATCAAGTGGTCCCAATGGTTTTCAGTTATTTTCTGACCTGCATAGGTTTACTAGGAACCTTACATTAAAAAGGCATTTCCTAAAAAAAGAGACAGGAATTGACCATGGTAATCAAATTGCAAGTGCAGATCCTACTGATATAGACCCACATTTGACACTTTGTCAACATAGTGATTTTAAACCACCTTCAAGGTTTTATCCGGCCCAAAGTAAAGGGAGTTTTATTGACTCATTTTTTAATATAGTTAATAACGAATTTACATCACTGGTTAAAAATTTTAAAACATCTGATATACCGCACAATCTTAGTTATCGCGAACATTTAGCACTTAAAGAACTTCAAGACAGGAAAGATTTAATCATAAGGCAGGCAGATAAAGGTGGAGGAGTAGTTATCCAAAACCGCGCAAGCTATGAAAAGGAGGCTATGCGCATTTTGAATGACCCTGACAACTATAGTAAACTTGGTTAGGATCCAACAAATATGTTTGTTTCTGAGCTACAGAGCCTTTTGGATGAGGCTGTTGCATCCACAGTACTATCTAAATTAGAATATCAATTTTTGAATGTTTCATTCCCTACTATACCAGTGTATTATCACCTTCCCAAGATACACAAGGCCTCTATCGATCCACCGGGTAGACCCATAATCTCTGGAATTGGACCCTTAACATCAAACTTGTCACAGTATGTGGATTTTTTTCTGCAAAAATATGTAAAAATACTGCCATCATATATTAAAGATACCACTGCCGTTTTAAATTTAGTTAAAACCATTCAATGGCAGGAAGGTTATAGATGGGCAACGTTTGATGTTCAATCCCTTTATACATGTATTCCCCATGATAAGGGGATTGGGGCAATAAAGGAGACGTTATCCAGAGATGTGGATCTTCACCCTCTAAATTGTGAATTTATTATCGATGCCATTACTTTTATATTGTCACACAACTATTTTCTATTTTTGAATCAGTTCTATCTACAGTTGTGTGGCACTGCCATGGGGACGCGATTTGCTCCCAGTTATGCGAACATATACATGGGGATATGGGAAGATAACTTTATATGGCACAATAACCCATTCGCTAATCGAGTTATTGTATGGCAAAGATATATCGATGACGTCTTGTGTGTCTGGGAGGGTGATGAGGACACTTTGGAGCTCTTTAAGGTCTATCTGAACTCGAATGATTACAATTTGAAATTTACATCTGAGACAAATGTAAGTCAGATAGATTTTTTGGACTTAAGTTTAATGTCAAGGGTGGGTGAAAACATCAACACTAAAACTTTCTTTAAAAAAGTGGATGCCAACAGCTTCCTTCTGTCTTCCAGTAATCACAAAAGATCCTGGATTGACAACATACCCCAAAGTCAGTTTATGCGTATTAAACGTAACTGCAGTCTCCAAGCTGACTTTGAAGTTCAATCGGTCTCTCTTTTGGATAAATTTATAGAACGTGGGTATGATAAGGCCCTTTTGCTCAGCTCTTTAGAAAAAGTCGATAGAATGGATAGGGACTCTCTACTGATTCAGAAGATGAAAAGAACAACAAATGATGAGGTAGACGACAAACTAAAAGTCCCATTTATTACAGAGTTTAGCTCAGTGAGCACTAGTGTGCAAAAAATAATTAATAAAAACTGGGGCATTCTCTGTAATGATCCTATTTTGGGGCCCTCTCTCCAAAACAAACCAAGCTTTATCTATCGTCGGGCCAAGACCCTCAAGCACTTCCTAGCACCTAGTGATATTGGTTTCCCTACTAATATGTCACTGGAGCCATCATGGATGCCGACTAAGCCAAACGGCAACTTTTGCTGTGGGAAGTGCAAAGCCTGCAAAATGTTAAGTTCTAACCGCAAATCTTTCATATCTAACACGACTAAGGAAAAATTCACAGTGAAAGATTGCATATCTTGTAAATCCACATATGTGGTTTATTTATTGCAGTGTCCCTGTGGATACCAATATGTTGGGCGAACTAAAAGATTTTTAAGAGTCAGGATTTTAGAACACGCTAGAAACATTAGATTAGGATTAGAACAACATAGCGTGTCCAGACATTTTAAAATCAAACATGACTGTGACTCTTCGCTCTTGACATATGTGGGAATTCAGATTGTACAATCAGGTAGACGTGGTGGTGACAGAGACAAGAAATTGTCCAAACAAGAAAGTCTGTGGATTTATAAACTCCAGACTCTGTCTCCACTAGGTCTAAATGAGGAGATTGACGTATGGTCTCTTTTTTAATTAGTAATTTTTCAATTAAACATGAATTGCACCAGTGTTTTAAGAAATATTTAATTAATTATTTTAAAATATATTTTAAGTTATATAGAATTAATACCTTTAAGAATTATCAGAATACCTTCTCTCTTTGAAATAACTCTAACAAACTTTAACCCCTAAGATCTATTCCTAGACCATTACATTATCCTATAGATTTCCATATGTATTTATATATTTACTAGAAATCATATGCTAATCTATGTTACTCTTAACTATTGGGAGTTAGCACTTTACATCTCTAAATGTGATTTTTATTATGTGACTAATTTTTTGTTTCTTTACTTTTAGAGTCTTGATTTGATATATATATATATTTTTAAAAGCCTTGATTCGAATTATTAAAGTTTATTATATTTTTTTAAGTGTGCTTTATCCCATGTATGTTTATATAAAAAATGTCTTTGTAATTCGAGTCCCTCCACGGGATGAGTGAATGCCTCTCCAGGTGGGGGGAGTTGAATACAATTACCCTGAACCAATAGCAATAATGCTGAGTGTATAAGAACCGCCCCTGGAACCTCCTCCATCATTCCCTGACGAAGTACGAAAGTACGAAACGCGTAGGAGAGGGCGCGTTCCTTTATTCTTTACATATACCCCCATTGCGGCATTATATTGGGACATTTGTTTCATTGCGGGACCTGCAAGGGACTCTGTACACTGCTCGACTGCATATCGCCAAGGAGTGACGCACTAAAGACGCGACCGGCCGAGAGACGCTGCCGGATGACGTCACACGCCAACGTGGACTAACCAGGAAGAGACGCGGTGATCCACCCCTGAGAACAACTGCTGTGAGCTCCGTGAAGGCGCGGGAAGGTTCCCCAACGCTGTGAACCGAGCTGAGCTGTATACTCTGCATCCAGATACCAGCATCTTGAGGGAGGACGTCCAATTCCCGGTGCCTGTATCCCGTTATGCCTGCCTAGTGGTAACATGTCCCTAACATGTCTTGCTATTAACCCTTCTTTTTGATGTACGTGCAATACTCACCTTTATTTTTTATAAAACTATTTAAATATACTACACTATGGTTTTTTTGCGCTGTTCTTTTTTTGGTTCAATGTATATATAGGATAAGTTAGGATCCCCTATTTTTTTGTTTTACAGTTAGGGAAAGTGTGCCGATTAGAAAGAAACATACTGGACACCTAACAAGCTCCTATTGAACCCCCAAAATGACCACAACATATATATAAGCATATGAGTGTCACAGAGGAGTGCTACTGAGCATGGCAGAAAGAAGCCTTAAGAATGGTCTCATGCTATGAGTCCATATAGCGGCAGGCTATGCCCTGAGCAGTCTCCACAGTATACAGCCCCAGGATAGTAGGACCATCCCCATCGGAGTGCCCATATCCCGGTTGCTTATACTGCTAACCCTCTTCCGTTTTGTCTTTTGTCCCCTCCTCTCCCTTTGTGTTGCGGTGGATGCCGCAATGAGCCATCGCACTCACACACATTTACGGGTTCTTTGGGGGAGGGGATTATGTCACGTTGTCTGGACGGTGTGTGGAGAGACTCAGAGTGAGCCACAGACACTGCTCCAAGAATTGAATCTGCCCTACACATTACGGACTTGTCTCAGTTCCTGCACCACACACCGTCCACACAACGCAACATTAGGACGTCATCCTGTAGACACTTGAGTACCCTTTTACATAACATCAGTAGATGTGATAAGCTAAAAAGACTTTTAACTTTGTGAGTATTGATTTGGTTGCTTGGCTGTATTTTATTATGTATTAAAAACATATTACACTATTGAAGGACTTGGCGCTGTGTTTTTTTGCAGGAATATATATATATATATATATATATATATATATATATATATATATATCAACATATATATAATTCAATTCATTTGGCTCGCATACTCTGCCCATTTTTCCTACCTAACATCCAGCTTAGGCCCCTAGACTGTCCTATGGAATATTTTATTTTCATTCATGAACGGAGTTGAAATATTGTCCAGCAAGGGAAAGAGGCTTCAAATATTGGAAAAAATAGGTCCTAATGTTAAGTTTCAATTTCCTGTTTTCTAAACCCATAGGTTCCCATGTACTGGGTTTTTTTTCCGTTCCATTGTTGATGGCGCCCCACCACTGCCGTTCCATTAACTGTTCCCTTGATTCTACCTCCTTTTAATATGTATTTCTCTGAAAACTGCTGAATTGTCTGTCAGGTATCACTGATTAGCATTGCTTAGTAAATATGGTTTGGACTCTCAGATAGTCACTGTTACTCAATGGGTAAAAATAAGCAAGCAAATATTCCAGGCTGTGTCTGAAATGAGCTATACATTTCAATAGGTACGACAGCTTCATTTTAAAATCAATAAACCCATTTTAACCCCTGTAATGCTGTAGATAGAGGCTTGCCCTTCAATCAATGCCGTGGGCAGTGGGTAACTGTTGTACCTATTCCTGCATTTCCTTATCGGGATGTGCAGCAAATAAAATTGGTATATGTGTCCATCCTGACTGATTTAGCCATCAGATCTGTATTTCTCACCCCCCTCCCCCCTTTTCTTTATAACAGGTAGTTATCACGGTTCTGGATGTTAATGACTGCAGGCCCCAGTTCCCCAAAAGCCAGTTCAGCACCAGCGTGTATGAAAATGAACCCGAGGGCACGTCTGTGATCATCATGTCAGCCACAGATTTGGATGAGGGCGACAACGGGGTGGTGACTTACAACCTGGAGGGCCCTGGTGTAGGTATGTCAGTGGGGATGGTGAACACACACAGCAGATCTTCCCCCAGTAAGTATCTCAGGAGCCAGGGGATTCCCGGAACTGAAATGAACGCAGTTTATCTCCACAGACCCCCCTGCTTTCTATCCAAGTAAAAAAAAATGGGGGGTCAAAGAAAAAAACCAACAGGCAATACTAGTGCTTTAACCCTTTGCGTGACGGAGGTATGGCAGCACCAGGCTGTCCCTCCGGCACTCGCGGTCACGTGATCGCTCCGTCGCTGATGCTGTAACTCGTCCTTTCTATCACGCTGTGGTGCGCAGAACGCAATCTCCCACAGAACAATGAGCAGTAAGATGAGGACGTAGTAACTCTGCCTATAGGGCGCCCAGAGGATTAAATACCTAGGAAATTAAATATTGTTAGTGCTTGATGCTTCAATGCCATATGTTTGCAAACATGTTAGGGGGGGCTACTACTTTATTACTTTATTTTCTGTTTAGACCATTTCATTCATTTATGTCAAGAAAATAATTGGTACACAGGCCTAACTCTTAGGTGCAGAGTCTTTAGTTTGTGAGCTCTTACATGGAGGGAGCTCATTCCCTGGTGTATGTGATTGTACTCGGGTACTTCTAATTCTGTCTGTGTCCTTTTAATTGGTCCAGTGTTTTGTCTTCTGTATTGTAGTGCACCAAATAACATGTGGCCACTTATAAATAAGTCATAATATTAATAGCCGTCCAGGTGCAGTGACGCAACAATATAAAATATAGTAGCTGGGTCTGTCAATTCTGTAATCCGATTGTCACCAAGCACTTGAAAAAATGTCAAGCAAATGTCTAATATATTATGTATGTATGTCTTTATTTATATAGCGCCATTAATGTGCATAGCGCTTTACAGCAGTAATACACGTGACAATCATATAAATAACAAGTAATACAAATAGCAGATCATGGGAAGAAGTGCTTCAGACATAAAAGTAACATTTAGGAAAAGGAATCCCTGCTCCGAAGAGCTTACAATCTAATTGGTAGGTAGTAAGAACGTACAGAGATAGTAGAAGGGTGTTCTGGTAAGTGCGTCTGCAGGGGGCCAAGGATTATGTATGAGGTATAAAGCATCAGCATGCAGCTACTTATATGCTTCCTTAAACAGGTGTGTTTTAAGATGGGTCTTAAAGGTGGATAGAGTGGGTGCTAGTCAGATATTGAGGGAAAGGGCATTCCAGGGGTGTGGAGCAGTCAGTGAGAAAAGTTTAAGGCAGGAGAGGAGTAGAGAGAAGACATCCTTGAGCAGAACGGAAGAGTCGGGATGGTGTACATCGAGAAATTAGGGCTGAGATGTAAGGAGGAGTAGAAGAGCGTAATGCTTTTAAAAGTGAGGAGGAGAATTGAGTGTGTGATACGGGATTTGATCGGAAGCCAGGAGAGGAATTTCAGCAGGTGAGACACTGAGACAGATTTAAAAGTAGAATGATTCTGCAGCAGCGTTTAGGATAGATTGTAGGGGAGACAGGTGAGAGGCAGGAAAGCCGGACAGCAGGAGGTTACAGTAATCGAGACGGGAGAGAATGAGGGTCTGTGTCAGAGTTTTACAAGTCGAGCAACAGAGGAACGGGCGTATCTTTGTAATATTGCAGAGGAAAAAACGACCGGTTTTAGCTACCTTTTGAATGTGAGAGGAGAATGTGAAAGAGTAGCCGCGCGTGACCCCTAGGCAGCGTGCTGGCGCTACTGGGTATGATAGTACTTGCAACAGTAATGTGGAAGGAGGTAGTGGGGCCAGGTTTGGGAGGAAATATGAGGAACTCATTTACACAATTTACATGTTAAGTTTATGTCGATGGAGGGCCATTCGGTACGATATCGCAGAGAGATATTCAGAAACTTTGGTCTGTACAGCAGGTGTAAGGACAGGGGCTGAAAAGTACATGTGTGTGTCATATATTATGGATATATTGTGTTACATACTGATTCTTTTTATAGTTGGTTGCGTTTTCAAAAACAAAATCTATTTATTCCTTCACCTATTCACCCAAATATCTCTGCAGCATTCTTTCCTTGGGTAGCTATGAATCCTTAACAAGCTCCTACCCATGTTATATGACATTACATTATATATATTAATATACCTCTTGACGGAGTTAGACTTTCAAGCTTATATTAGAAAACCTTTTAACTGCAATGCATTAATATGCAAAGCTGTTAAATTATACATCCAACGTTAAAAATAATAGAGCAATGTTTGATATGTCTGATGTCCCTCACTTGATAACAATCCAATTCTAGTTTTTTTAGCGGGACTGCATTTTTTTTTTTAAAGTAATGTGTTTTTTTTCTGTATATTTAGGATAACTGTCACATGTAAAGAAGCGGGTTTTCTCTACTCTCTCCTCAGAGGCGTTCCACATTGATGGCAACTCTGGGCTGGTAACGTCCCAAAGGCTGCTGCAGTCCTTTGAGAGGTTTAACCTAACAGTCGTAGCCACAGACAAAGGCAGACCCCCTCTGTGGGGGACCACCATGCTAAGGGTGGAGGTGATTGATGTCAATGACAACCGTCCGGTGTTTGTCCGCCCGCCCAATGGCACCATCCTCCACATTAAAGAGGTACCTCGTCACAGTATATACAGGAAGTCTTGTCTGATAAGTCTGCTGGAGACCATCCCTGATGGGACAAATTACTCGGATACAAACATTTTCTGCATCTGCTTCAGTTCTGGGGTAACATATTGCAACGCCATGGGCTAAAATGGTCAAAGGACCAGCAGCTTTGCACTGTGGGATGGGCTTTATATGTTATATGGGATGACATAGTATGCAACGCTATGTAAAGTGTGCAGTAAACCCAGGAAGAGCACCTTGAGAGTGAAATTACACATGTCATTCTTCATTAATAAGTAATACATTGTGAAGTATCAAATGCACTTGGGAAATCATGACTCTCTGTCTTATTGTGAACTAGGAATTGTTCTGAAATAACTCCTTTGTTGGCTATGAATGTAGATTGCATTTTTATTGGGAGCTGGCAAATGGCAGAGATGTCGAGATTATATATAACAAAAATCAAAAACAAATAGTCGATACCGTTCTGTGGCTTACAAAATGCTTTTATTTGTGCGAGCTTTCAAGATCTATAAATATATACATATTCTTTATTGGCTATATGATAACGGTGGAGGTTTTATGTTGCCTTTTTCACCCACTATAACTTAAATAATGTGTATAGTAAACCTACCCAGCCCAAAAATTGCAAAGCCATTACAGCCAACCTCACAATGATGAGACCAACAAGGTTGAAACAGCTGTCTGTGAGTGGTTTGACTGGCTTTGCATCTAATCCCATGCTGTGCTTAAAAGCTGTGTGAACAGCAGAGCATTTGCCTTTTAAAAGGTTTCCATGTAAAAATGGATTTTAGGCAAAAGGTGACACGTGTGCCCATTTGCATGTCATTTCCCAGAATCCCTTGCTGCAGTAGAAGCACTGTATGCCAAGTGATAATGGTGAAAGGCAGGGTTGCAGACAGGTCTGACATGTGAATGTGCTCACAAGTGATAGTCTTAATTGCATATATATATATATATATATATATATATATATCTCAACTCCGTTATAGCACAATCCGCTTATAACGCGGTGTGAGTGTGGCTCCCGTTTTTTAAACGCTATTTTTTTTTTAAAGCTTTATTACTAACGGACGGACACACACAATACTCCCCTGCACATCACATCCCACCACCCCTGCCCATCACATCCCCCATCACTCCCCCTGCACATCACATCCCATCCCCCCTGCCCATCACATCCCCCCTTCCTGCACATCACATCCCACTGCCTTCACATCAACCCCCTGTCTACACATCAACCCCCCTGCACATCCCTTCCCATCCCCCCTGCCCATTACATCCCCCCTTCCTGCACATCACCCCCCCTGCACATCCCATCCCCCCATACACACACCTTTCCCCCCTCCCTCCCTGTACCTCCGCCTGGGGGGAGGAGAGAGGGGAGCTGGTTCCTGGCCGGGTGACTCACACAGACAGGTGACATCCCAGCCCAGACTCACGAGCTTCTCCTGTACTGCTGACACACACCTCCCTCCCTCCCTGTACCTCCGCTGGGGGGGAGTAGAGAAGGGAGCTGGTTCCTGGTTGGGAAACTCACCCCCCGCTCCCCCCCTCTCTCTTTTCTTTTGAACTGTAAGTAGTTACAAGAATCACTTCCATCTGAAGATTTACAGTTCTGCTGAGAAAAAATCTGTACAAGATTGTTGATTTTAGAAGAATTTTTTTTTGACTAATGTGCAGTTCCATAATCAGCTGATTATCTCCCCAAATGAACCCACATTTCCCCATATTCAGTCACTGTGGAAAATATGCGACTTTTGTTAAGAACTTACTATTTCTATTCTTCACTTCTTTGAAACGAGTGTACAAAAGTTTGCAGCCCTTTACTAACAAACACGGACTTATTGCGATATAGGCACACACATCCATGCACATAATCCTGAACCCTGTGATTTAAACTGGGAATAAGCAGTGGAGATACAAAAAAGTACAATTCCTGTTACAGTAAAGATCAGCTCAGTAATAATTATTCCCATACCTCATCTTGGGATTTGCAGGGAAGATTCCTTTATGCCAAAACATAAAGCCCCCCGTACATATGCTCTTTGCTGCTCCCAAAAAGTTAACAGCAGCAGGCATCCCTTCGGCTGGGTCTGACTATATATCCCTGGTGCCAGACTAGCCAGGATCCTATTAGAGTCCTGAAAGGTCCTTGTGTTTTTAAGTAAATCTCTGCAGGACAGTAAACTGCGGCATCTATTGCGGTGACACACATACACACACACACATACCTCCCTCCCTCCCTGTACCTCCGCCAGGGGGGAGGAGAGAAGGGAGCTGGTTCCTGGCCGGGGGACTTGCACAGACAGCTGACATTCTGGCCCAGACTGCATGAGATCCTCCCCCCGCTCCCTCCCCCTCTCGCAGACTCACAGCTTCTCTGCATAGCACACAGATGAGCTGCTGCGGGTAAGTCCTGCTTTGGGGTACTGCTGCGACACCGGCTTCAGGGACAGTTATCAGAGCTCTCTCCCTCTGGCGGACGTGGAACCCCTGATCGCGGCAGTCATTTTTTATTTTTTTATCGCGATCCCGGTTATAACGCGGTTGTATCGGGTGGACTCCGAGGACCGAGTTATAATGGGGTTCAACTGTATATATAGGCAATTAAGAATATCGCTTGTATATGTTACATATATATCTTCATGTATCAAGGCAAAAGTTGTGCAATTCTGTGGCAAATGAACAAAAATTCTAAAATACTGATTTCAGTGGGACTTTTTCTTTGACATATCTGGGGCGTATTTAGAGGGGCCACAGAATTGCAGCAGATTTGCCTTAATACATAGACCCTCTGGACCTTAAATAAAGATGCATTACTTATTTTAATTGTATTTATTTTTCACTCAAATTTTATTGTTTTTCATATTTTTGGGGGAGAGTGGTATGGGGAAACAAAGAAAAATAGGGAGGAAGGGGTTTCTTTTTTTGCGGTGGGAGAGGGGGGAGTATATAGGATAGAGCCCAGCTGTATGGAAATACTGAGTATTGCTGCGCACTACCAAATGCTTAGTTTCAGGAGTGAAAAAATGTCTTCGACTGAGCCACTGATGGAGCCACCTGTGCTGAAGCAGGGATATCCTGAAAACCTGACCTGTTGGTGGCCCTTAAGGTCTGGAGTTGCCCACCCCTGCTCTAGATTGTAGGTTCCCATCCCTGCTCTAGGCAGGTCCCTCATTATCTTTTGTATCTGTTTGCGCTTGTTTGTACTCATTTGGTAGGTCATTCTGTTTATATCATTTATATCACTCTGTTCCCCTCATTGTACCGCACTACGGCATATGTTGGTGCTTTATAAATAAACAACAATAAGTGTGACAGCATCTTCATGCACGCATAGTTGACACTTGTAAGTGTTGCTGGGACCTCTAGTGGCATATTGAAATATTATTCTTGGACCTTTGTTCATTCATAGGAAATCCCCCTGAAATCCACTGTATATGAAGTCTACGCCACTGACAACGATGAGGGGCTGAATGGTGCCGTACGTTACAGCCTGCTCAAAACCGGAGCAGGGAACAAGGACTGGGAGTACTTCAACGTTGATTCAATAAGTGGACTCATTCAGACCGCACAGAGACTGGACCGAGAGAAACAAGCCATGTACAACGTGAGTCACTCAAGGAATGCATGGCGTGTCACACCCAACTAGAAACACTTCCAAAGGATGTAGGGCTGCCTTTGATTAAATGAAAAATTCAGTGTTCTTTTTCAATCCCGCTGGCAGCATCAGAGCCAGCAGTGAATGGCTCGGCGGTGTTTAGCTGCCCTCTCTGCTGGTAAAACTCATGACTTAGCAAACAAATTGTTAGCTTTAGATTAATTAATTGGTAATTGAATTCAAGCACCACAGTACTAGAGCCATCCAAGGCTCAAATGAGATTAACTAGGTTAAGAGCATAGTAAAGCAGACAAAGCCTGTACAATTACAATAGCCAAGGTGCTGGCCCTCATTCATATGGTGCAGTGATAGTTACATAGTAGTTCAACCTATGCTAAAATGTAGCTGACGGATACTTATTCTATATTTGTATATACAGTATATTGATCCAGAGGAAGTCAGACAAAAAACCCCAGTGACACATCATCCAATGATATCTCATAAGGGGAGAAATAAATTCCTTCCTGACTCCAAATATTGGCAATCACATTACTCCCTGGATCAACATCCTTCCCATGTTTACTTATTTGGTATATCCCTGTTTACCTTTCCTTTGTAAATAGATGTCCAAACTTTTTTTGGAGACAGTCTCCCTGGGTAATGAATTCCACATTGTAACTGCCCTTACTGTAACTAACCCTTTCCTTTGTTGCTGGTGAAATCTCCTTTCCTCCAACCTTAAGGCAGGGGTGCATAAACTGGGGGCGCAAGAATTTCTAGGGGGGGGCGCGGCGGTTGCAGAGGCCTTATGCTCTTCCCCACGGCATTTAAATTAAATGCATGGGGAGGCGTGAGGCCTTTGAAACTCCCTTACCTGCTCTCTGCCGGCTCTTCAGTGACGCATCACCATGGCAACGCACATCAAATGACGCGGCGGGGTCACATGATGTGACGTCACATGACCCGCAGCGTCATTTGACGCCGGGTCCTTGGAGAGGGGGGGGCGCGAATTCTGCGACTGCTGGGCAGGGGGGCGCAGCTCAGGAACTTTGCGCACCCCTGCCTTAAGGGACGACCGTGTGTTGTGTGTACTGCCCTTGGGATGAATAGATGTCAAATTCATCTATTCATTTACCCATTCATCTATTCATCTGGTGCAGTCTGCAACTCATTCCTAGCTCCACCAGGAGAATGAGTAGTAGCCGGCTTCATATGAATATACAGCTTGATTTACATACAGTACATTTAATGTTGGTAGAGACAAGGAATTGTAGAACCACCAGATGACTTTTTCCAGTGTGTGTTTATTGGGGGACTAAGGCTCAATGTATTTTATTTGTTGTAGCTTATAATTGTTGCCTTTGACCTTGGCCAACCAGTGCCCTATGAGACAATGCTTCCTCTTCAAGTTGCACTTGATGACATTGATGATAATGAGCCCATCTTTGTGAGACCTCCAGTAAGTGAAATATACTGCATTTTATTTATGAAAACATCATGTTGAGTGTGAAGGCCTTAAAGACAGTAGCATCCTTGAACTGGAATGTGGAGGTGTTTTTGCATACGTTTAATGTACAAACATTTACAGTATATAGGCATGGAAAGCATCTAACTGACATCTAATCAAACAGCAACTACACTTATAGTACAGCACACAACACTTTGTGTTCTAGGATCGATGTTTTGCACGTGTTTATCTAAGCCAATTAAACAAACACCTGGATCACTATAGCTAAGTGATTTTATTTTTACTTCAGCTAGTCATGAAAATACTATACAGGGCTGTTACAATCAGTCAAAGTGTTTGATTCGTAGAATTAAGAAGCAGGTTTTATTTAATCAAAATACATACAGTGCAGGACAAAGAGAATAGAACAGAGGTCTGTCAGAGTATATAATGGTACCAGGTGTACAATAGAAACATCCCTATTGTAAATAGGCTTTTTGGCTTCTGTTGTCGGTTAATAACTTACCTGTTTATTTGACTCTTGGCAGAGAGGAGCCGCTCAGTACCAAACCCTCTCTGTCCGCGAACACTCCAAACCTGGAACAGTAGTGGGGAACGTTAGCGGCGCTGTGGATGCAGACGAGGGCTCTAATGCTATTGTGTATTATTTCATAGCAGGTAATTTCCTTCTACTGTGTATTATTTCCATAAAAGGGAGAAGACTATACAGGCATACCCCGGTTTAAGGACACTCACTTTAAGTACACTCGCGAGTAAGGACATATCGCCCTATAGGCAAACGGCAGCTCACGCATGCGCCTGTCAGTACGTCCTGAACAGCAATACTGGCTCCCTACCTGTACCGAAGCTGTGCGCAAGCGGGGAGACTATAGAGCCTGTTACAAATGTGTTATTTACATCAGTTATACACGTATATGACGATTGCAGTACAGTACATGCATCGATAAGTGGAAAAAAGGTAGTGCTTCATTTTAAGTACATTTTCGCTTTACATACATGCTCTGGACCCATTGTGTACGTTAATGCGGGGTATGCCTGTAAATCCTTACATTCTGAATTATGCCTGTAAAAGTAACGGGAGACATTTTTTTCTTTACTTGTTCTAAACCTGTTGCTGGTCAGGACATGGAAGTTAAAGTGACCTTCTAATCAGTTGATTTATCAACATGGATTAAATAGACACAAAACTGTGTTTTATGGTTCTTATATTAGGTACAGGGAACTGGTGCATTCACTTTTTTTTTAATAAAAAATAATTTTTATACTACTTGTGCATTCAAGTTTAGAAATATCTATCAAGCAGAGGAGCAGCTCAACAGATAGGTATGAGCTCTACTTAAGATCTATGTAGATATTAAACCAGGGGTGGACAACTCCAGTCCTCAAGGGCCACCCACAGGTCAAATTTTCCTACCTGTGCTGAAGCAGGGACTGATTGAGCTACCTGTGCTGGAGGACTGGAATTGGCCACCCCTGTACTAAACCTTTGACTTGTTCCGGAATATCCATGTAAATAAAGGTGAGCTTTAATCAATAGCTAGACAAATAATGACCTTCTGATCTTACAAAAGTTATATGAAAACGCATTATTTGAAAGTCAGGATTTATCAAGAAAACTTTCATGAATAGTTGAATATCACCTTCATAGGGCACATTATGTTGACATATTTGGGGGTTGAAGGCTTAATAGTCTCAGATGGACAATGGAGATAAACCAGTTTGTTTTCTTTCCTCCTTCTCTAGCCGGTAATCAGGAAAGCAATTTCCAGCTGATTCCAGAGGGGACACTGACCGTGCGACACAACTTGGACAGAGAGAAGGAGCCTTTTTATTTCCTTGTAGTCAAAGCCTCCAGCAACAAGAATTGGTCACCCCGAAAAAGTCTGAGGTCATCCAGGATCCAGAGCTTTGATCCCAGCACAGACTCTACTTTGCAAGAAGTGAAAATCTACCTGGAAGACATTAATGACCAACCTCCCCGGTTCACAAAGACTGAATACACAGCAGGTACTTCACGCCATAGAAAGAACATTGTCAAAGCCGATGGTTCTAAGAATTTCACACGCTTCAAAGATTCTCAGCCACAGCTCACATTACAGTTTCATCCTCAGTTTGTACATAAAACTACAATCTAAGCCCCAAATCACAATGAATTGCTAAATGTGTGATACTCGGCTCCCGCATTACTGTCACAGGTTCTGGAGTAACAGACTGATCCCATATCAGGTTTTCACACGTTTAACAATAAATATCGCAATTATCCTTACATTTACTTCTAGTGTCACTGTTCGTCTTTTTGTCAGCTAACATTGAAATCCACTTGTCTAGTGCTCTTACCCCTGCATTGCATAAATATTGTCTTATTTATTTTATTTATTGATAAAAAATGTTTTACCAGGAAGTAATACATTGAGAGTTACCTCTCGTTTTCAAGTATGTCTTGGGCACAGAGTTATGATAACAACACATGGTTACAAATACAGTTACATTAAGTGAAGGGTTATATATACACAAGACATTACATGACCAGTTAAAGATAAAATATGTTATAGGAGTGTGTAACAGTTACAAACCAGATTAACATGTCAGACAGCTATAGTTCTCTATAGAGACATGGGAACTCACACACTTTATACAAGTTTTGCCAACTTTCCACCCCCCAAAAAATGGCCCACATTTTGGTGAAAGTTGGAAATAAATGTTTTCGCTAAGTAAGACATTCCCTGTTGGTGGGTTTGGGTTAAAATTCATGTCTTTTTGCAGTTTTTTTCTCCAGCCACAATGTCCATGATTGGCAAATCCACCCATCTATAGCTGTCATTTCATTTTTTATATATATGTTTAGAGAAAGCAAATTAGTGCTGTGTATAAATAAATATTAACATAATTATTTCTGTTACTAGTAGTAACATTACTAGTAGTGGCTTTTAAAAAAAAAAAAAAAAAAAAGTACTTTCTGCCAAAGTGTTGTCATATCATTGTTTGGGTATTTTGAGGCTTTTAATATTTAGTATTTATTATTCAGATAAACATTGGCTAAATGACTTTTATTGTATTGTATTGTATACCTTCTAATCTCCAAATGCTTCCTGTTTTCTAAGGGGTTGCCACTGATGCAAAGGTGGGCTCAGAACTGATCAAAGTAGTAGCTCTGGATGCTGATGTGGGGAACAACAGCTTTGTTTTCTACAGCATCCTGGGAATACGCTACATCAGGCTGCATTCCAATGATTCAGAGGAGATGAAAAATATCTTTGTGATTGGTAAGTAACGTGTTTTACTGTATGTGTCTCGATGAGCCACTCCTTGCAAATAAGCACTTGTTAATTGGCTACCACAGGGGCCTGCAATGTTTTGAAAGCACGTTATGTGTGGCGCACACTTGGATTGATAAAGGGCCAAAACATTGACTGTTCCTTAATAAACTTTCAGCAATTTACACTGGAGTGCGTGTTCAATACACTACTGATGCCTTAAAAACATACAGGTATGACATGCCATTGACTGCTCAAGTATACATGCCAACCCTCCCTATTTTGAGAGTCACAAGTTTGGAATCGGTCTCCCTCCTCCCTCTCATCCCCATGCACCCCCTTATTGCCTGCCGAGTGGGAATAACAGATAAATCAACTGCACCATACTCCGCTTTGAGTGCCAGGCAGGTCTAATTGATCTAAAATCAACAGATTAGATCTGCCTTATTAGGCCACGCTTATAGTCACAGTGATAGCGACAGCAATGTGACATTGCATCAAAACAAGTGTATTGAATCCATCACGTGCGCTTATAGTAGGAGCAGGGCGACGGATTGTTCACAGTCGCTGGAAGTCAATGAAAATTGATTTTTCATCGACTGCAGCGTGACGTCTTCAGCCACGTGAGTGGTTCAGCCAATGAGGGCGAACCGCTCATGGCCACGCCCCCGCCATGCCCCCCGGTCGCTGTTTGTTGTCTCTATAAGCAAAAATCGCTGCTACAACGGCGACGGGTGACATCACGCCGCCGTAGCAAAGACTATAAGCGTGGCCTTACTCATGAAGAGGGAGGGAGTTTCAGGCAGTTACTGTGTGCTACATTGGGCAGGAAGGGAGTGGGTCTAGTGATGTCATGGGGCATGGCTTGTATGAATTTAGGACAGTCAGTGATGTCATTGGAGTGGAGCCAAATCTATCGATTGTCCGCGAGAAAATGTTGGCATGTGTGCATAACATACCAGAATGTGGGACCCTATAGAAACAAAGAGACATCTCTGGGTGGCGCGCCGCGCACTTACGTCATACATCAGGATGTACTGTAGATATAAACATAGAATATTGGAAGAAAAACCAGCGCACCGCCAAGAGTGCGTCCCAAACAGATATGTTTAAAAACTCTTCTTTATTCAAACCATCTAGAAGTGGAGGTTAACACCCTCCTACTCGTTTCGTGTAAAAATACACTTTATCAAGGAGTACTCTTGTAAATGTTTTTTTTACACGAAACGGGTAGGAGGGTGTTAACCTCCACTTCTAGATGGTTTGAATAAAGAAGATTTTTTAAACATATATGTTTGGGACGCACTCTTGGCGGTGCGCTGGTTTTTCTTCCAATTCTGTTCTCTGAGACCAGCATCTCTTCACCTGGCTGCACGCCTTACAGGACATTGGAAAGGGGCTTTTTGTGAGTACTATTCTTTATTGAATATTTATTGTGAGTCCAGGAACCATCCCAATGAGGGTTTGATTCGGGTATTTAACCTTATACCTTGCCCTCCAGGGATTATTAGTCCATCTGGGGACTTAACTACAAGTATCATCTCATTTATATACCCCCTTGTCCTATCCTGTTTATTTGCTTATTGCATATATTCCCACATCTAAGCGTTGGAGCGCCTTTATCACTTAAATCGTTGGATTAGATATAAGCATATACTGTACTTATTCACAGGTGCTCCAGATTAAAGTAAATTCTGGAAAATTAGGCATCTCTCCAGGTAGTTGCAAGGCAGGAAATTAACGTGCGGCATTCACCAGAGAAATATTAGCTTAACATATCAGCGTACATCTCATTGACACTGCAAATTATCTAGAACTTAAAGCTGCAGTTCAGTCTTTTTTTTTTTTTTCATTAATTTTTTTACTTCAATAGTTTCATGTGGGCAATCTCTAATTACCTAAAGAACTGTATAGCTGCCGGTCAATTCGTTGTCCATGTATTGATAGGCGAAATTTGGCAAGGTCTTTAGATATGGCATATGTTTTTCTTCTGCTTCTGTCACTCAGTGGAAGCTCATGAATATTCATGAGCACTCCTGCACTGACATGTGCTAGAGGGAGGGCAGGGCTGACAAAGGGGTGTGCCAGGGCTTGTGACAGGACATGAAGGGGCAGTGCCTTAGCAAATGGTTGTTAAAATAGAATACAAGAAAATTGGTCTTTCAAAGTTGTTTTTTTAAAAACAGAAAATGCTAAAAGTATTTTTTCTTACTACAGAACTGATTTATTAAAAAAAAACACACATGCAGGATATTGCCTGAACTGCAGCTTTAAAGAAACCAGTTGTATTTTTGTCTGGGATGCAAAGTGCAGTTATTTTGCATTGGTTCTTTACCAGCTTTGCAGCTGGGAGACTTGGCTAAATAGATCTCGGTATTTCACTATGCACCTATAGTATACACCTCTACTAATCGTTCATGAATCCCATATTCTTGTCCGTCAACATATCCCAATCAATACAATAATCCATCTAAAAGCTAGTACACTAGCATGGTATATTTAATTTATAGTAATCTGTGTAGTCCCTATTCAATATGTTAGGAAGCCATCTTTCCGTTGTTCATGAACATGTAGGATCCATTCAGTGGAATGGAGCTTAAATCTTCCCAGCAAGGTGAAGACAGATTCACCGCCATTGTGAATAGAAGCCCTAACTATCTGGCTTGAATGCCAACCCTCTTTCAGACTGGACTTCCCAATCGGCTCACTAGATGTCAGTATAACTTCAATGGAGGAAAGCTCGTAAATGCAAATCTCTTTAATCACAGATTTTTTTTGCTGCTGAATGGCACATTTTGCTCTAAAATAACAAGGTTTAGTGTTCCTACAAATTGTGTCCCTCATCCTATTTTTTAGCTTATATTTGACCATTGATTATTAGATGCAAGTGGTTGGCACCATAAAGCGATACAAAAGAAACGAATGCATAACCTTGTTTGTTCCTCATGCCTAATAAAGAATTAGTAACCCATGTCAGATAAGGGAACTGAGTGTTCCTGAAATAACCAAACAAGAATGTGCCCCATGCATGTGAAAGGCGTTAATACCATCCAGCTGAATCACTCCCTTCCCACAGAGCACTCAAAATGAGCAATACGACCCCAGAAAAACATCACACTGCGCCTCCATTACATTGCACCACCAAGAATAATGTACATTGTTACTACGCGCAGAAGTTCCTGGTCCCCTTGGTACTAGAAAAACAATGTCATTTACACAAAAACCCAATGTAGCAAAATGTGTCCGAAAATGCTGTTAATATCTTTAAAAAGGTACTAAGTTCAATTAGACCCCGAAGACGGTACTTAATACATTTTAGATTTAATATAGCGAAAAGTGTACCGTGCTTGTTTCACAAAAGGTTACAAAAATATAATATATATATATATGATATAAATTGCACTCGGCGCAATAAGAAATAATAAAGTTCTTTTATAAAAATCCTGTTAGGAGACAGGTAAAAAATGTATGTTGATTGAAGATCAAATTGTGCCTTGAACTTGTAACAGATGTAAAGTGTCAATGTGACCAAATCAAGAGCAATATTATGCTATAATGGCAAATATGTACCAGGCATTGTTGCTGGAAGAGTCAGAGATAAAGACAAAACTGGAGTATATTATGTCCCAAGTAGCAGTTTCTTAGAATCCAACAGAGTATGTGTGAAAAGAGTGTTTCATGTCCTGTGATAGGAGCCAGTTGCAGTAAGTACCCAAGGTAGTACAGTATACTTTTCCGGAGCAACACTAGGAGATGGGACCTTGAGGGATCACCGTGCCGAGTATTCCCTCTCCATCCATTTACATGGAATCCATATAAGCAAATTCCTGTGCACCACACTAACATTTAGTATTCATTATTTATCTCTATTGAGGTGCTATTAATACAATATACTTTCCATATAAGCAAATTTAGTGTGAGGGAAACAAATGATCTGACGTGTGCAACACAGCTACCCTCTCATATTTAATATCAGTACAACCATGTATTTATGCTCGTCCCAAATGTAAATCATATATTGTATTGTATGTCTTTATTTATATAGCGCCATTAATGTACATAACGCTTCACAGTAGTAATACATGTGGTAATCAAATAAATAACAGATAATATAAATAACAGATCATGGGAATAAGTGCTTTAGACATAAAGTAACATTGAGGAGTCCCTGCCCCGAGGAGCTTACAGTCTAATTGGTAGGTAGGGAGAACGTACAGAGACAGTAGGAGGGAGTTCTGGTAAGTGCGTCTGCAGGGGGCCAAGCTTTATGTATCATATGTTGAGAATATCCACAGTGCTATTCATATGCTTCTTTAAGCAAGTGTGTCTTAAGGTGGGTCTTAAAGGTGGATAGAGAGGGTGCTAGTCGGGTACTGAGGGGAAGGGCATTCCAGAGGTGTGGGGCAGTCAGTGAAAAGGGTTTTATGGCGGAAGAGCGCTTTAGATACAAAGGGGGTAGAAAGAAGACATCCTTGAGAAGAACGCAAGAGTCTGGATGGTGCATAACGAGAAATTAGGGCTGAAATGTAAGGAGGGGCAGAAGAGTGTAAAGCTTTAAAAGTGAGGAGAAGAATTGATTGTGAGTTGCGGGATTTGATCGGAAGCCAGGAGAGGGATTTCAGCAGGGGAGACACTGAGACAGATCTAGGAAAGAGTAGAGTGATTCTGGCAGCAGCGTTTAGGATAGATTGTAGGGGAGACAGGTGAGAGGCAGGAAGGCCGGACAGCAGGAGGTTACAGTAATCAAGACGGGAGAGAACGAGGGCCTGAGTCCGCGTTTTAGCAGTCGAGCAACAGAGGAAAGGGCGTATCTTTGTTATATTGCGGAGGAAAAAGCGACAGGTTTTAGATATGTTTTGAATGTGAGGGGCGAATGTGAGAGAGGAGTCGAGTGTGACCCCTAGGCAGCGTGCTTGGGCTACTGGGTGAATGATCGTAGTTCCAACAGTAATGTGGAAGGAGGTAGTAGGGCCAGGTTTGGGAGGAAGTATGAGGAGCTCTGTTTTAGCCATGTTGAGTTTAAGGCGGCGGAGGGCCATCCAGGATGATATAGCAGAGAGACATTCAGAAACTTTGGTCTGTACAGCAGGTGTAAGGTCAGAGGTTGAAAGGTAAATTTGTGTGTCGTCAGCATAGAGGTGATATTTAAACCCAAAAGATGTTATTAGGTCACCTAAAGAGAGTGTGTACAGAGAAAAGAGAAGAGGTCCCAGTACAGAGCCCTGGGGTACCCTCACAGAGAGATCAATAGAGGAGGAGGAGGTGTTAGCAGAAGAGACACTGAAAGTACGATGGGAGAGGTAGGATAAGATCCAGGATAGAGCTTTGTTCCGAATACCAAGAGAAATGGAGAATGTGAAGGAGAAGAGGGTGTTCCACGGTGTCAAATGCTGCAGAGAGGTCGAGTAATATGAGCAGAGTGTAATGACCTCTGTCTTTGGCAGCATGGAGGTCGTCAGTTATTTTAGTGAGGGCTGTTTCCGTGGAGTGAGCAGTGCGGAAGCCAGATTGTAGAGGGTTTAGGAGAAAATAGGTGTTGAGAAAATGGAGCAAGCGAAAGAATACAAGACGTTCAAGGAGTTTAGAGGCAAAAGGCAGGAGGGAGACAGGTCGATAGTTTGAAAGACAGGTAGGGCCAAGCTTGCTGTTTTTGAGTAATGGTATAACTGTTGCATGTTTGAAGGAGGATGGAAAGGTTCCAGAGCAGAGGGAGGAGTTAAAAATGAGGGAGGAGTTAAAAATGTGTGTGAGCGTAGGGATTATAGTAGGACCAAGAGGTTTTAGGAGATGGGAGGGAATGGGGTCAAGAGAGCAAGTGGTAGAGGGAGAAGAGGCGATCAACAGCGACACATCCTCCTCTGAGACAGTGGAAAAAGAGTCAAGGAAGGCAGGAGGAGAGTTAGGAAGAGGTGTAGGATGGGAGGAAGAAACAGAGGGGATGTTCTGACGTATGGATTCCACCTTTTCCTTAAAATAGTCAGCAAAGTCCTGAGCGGAGATGGAGGAAGGAGAGGCAGCTGAGGGTGGTTTGAGTAGAGTATCAAAGACAGAGAACAGTCATTGTACCAAATGTGAATTATTATACATTTTCTGGAACTGTAGTCATAGTCACTGGCGTCCTTTCCTGGTCAGGAATTTTCTAAATCCCTTTGAAAACTGGCCTGGCAGAAAAGAAACATCTGTATACTGTCACCAGTCACTTCAGTGTAACATGGTTTTCTCTTTTATTGTTTTATTATGTTATCGCCCTTAATAAAAGGCATGCCCCCATGACCAGTCTCCGGAAACCTTTGTTAAAAAGAAAAATGTGTTCTTCTCAGTCTACATTTCCAGTTTGTCAACATATTTTCTGGTTATTATACTTCTTATAGAACCAGCATAACTATTCACAGACTTTTCAGCAATAAGGCCTGAAAATCTCATGTATCACATCTGCAGTGGTCCAATGAAAGGAATTCATACTCAACTTGAAAAGCTGCCCAATACTAGTGAATTTTGTCTTCCACGTAAAAGATGTCCGATAGATTTAAATAATTCAGTTTCCTTCAAGTTCTCTTCACCTGTAGAGAACCCTAAATATCCTGGCTTTCCTGGCAGGTAACGTTGATGGGATTGTGAGGACTTTTGACCTGTTTACGGCCTATAGCCCTGGCTACTTTGTGGTGGACATTGTGGCTTCTGATCTGGCCGGGCACAATGACACTTCTATGGTGGGAATCTATATCTTGAGGGATGACCAGCGCCTGAAGATTGTTATCAATGAGATTCCAGACAGGGTGCGTGAGTTTGAGGAGGAGTTCATACGTCTGCTGTCCAACATCACTGGAGCCATTGTGAACACAGATGATGTACAGGTAATAGCAAAAGTGAAAGGAAACTGTTGCTGCTCTCTTTCTTTCCATGTGTATATACACACATCGATCAATTGATAATTTATAGATATAGCTAGAAATAGATATATATAGTATTTGTATAATATCACAGGGATAGCCTATTAGTTATCATAAGTTAGTTATTATGACAAATATATTCAAAAGGATGGCAGGATCTGAAACAAGCCACTCAAATGCATACATAAATACCAACAAAATATACAACAAATAACCACCCGCTATTAATAAAATTAATCATTGTGAAAAAATGTATTACTACATTACATATTGATATTAAACATTTCAGTTCTAATTCGTGCTCTTCATAATGATATCAGTACAAGTATCGTATCATCATGTAAAGAGCTTTTTGATACTTCCCTGTAGTATAAAGTTCAAGAACCCATTTTGCTCCTGGAGAAATGCAGATTTGTTGTAGGTGGTGATACCTTCTAGAGACCAACATTAGAGCCTATTCATACATTAAATCAGGGGTGCGCAAACTTGCTGTGCCCCCCTGCCTGCTCACCCCCAGTGTTGCGCCACCCCCCCTTACCTTTAATCCAGTGTCAAATGATGCCACTGTGTCATCTGACATCACGTCACATGACCCAGCGGCGCGATTTGATGCTGCTTTGCCATGGCGACGTGTCGCCCAAAGCCGGCTGAATTCAGGTGAGTTACAGAGATCTTGGACTGAAGAGCGCGGGGCCTCTGTAACCGCCGCGCCCCCTGAAAACATCTTGTGCCCTCCAGTTGTGCACCCCTGGATTAAATTATAGTGTAGAGCTTTGCAAAAAGGATGGGTTTCTTCTTTGTGTTACTTGCCTATAAATCTCAGTGCATATACTGTAGGTGTTATGTTTCCATCACATGAGAATGAGCACCAGAGAATGAGTTTTAAGGGTTTGCTCACTCTCCTCACAGTTCCATGTGGACAAGAAAGGCAGGGTGAACTTTGCACAAACAGACATGCTGATCCATGTGGTGAACCGTGAAACCAACAGGATTCTGGATGTGGAGCGGTAAGTTGTACATACAGTATGCCCTATACATTACTTTAATTAACAGAGTACAGTTGGGACTTAAAGGAAATCATTGTCCGCAATGGTGGTATAAAAGTGGGGCTCATGTTCAGTCCTCAAGGTCTACCAGCAGGCCAGGTGTTCATGGCAATACATACCCCAGCAGTTGTTGATCATTAAATGTAGGCTAGTTGATTAGCTATGTATTAATTGGAGAAGTCTTTAAAACCTCATATTCTATGTCCTGTCCCTGGAAATGTTGTGATGCTCAAGCTCATTCCACGACTCCATGAGTCTTTCATTCCTTATGGCAAGTGGATGTAGGACATTTGCAGTCTGCCCTGTGCAAAGGTCATTAGTGTTGATGACCAAGGAGTTAAAATACGTGTTGCCCACTCTCGGTAGCGGAGTAGTGGTGCACAGATGCTTTAAGGTGTTTTAATGGATATCCAACTTAAAATACACAAAACCAGCAAGATGACCACTGAAGAAATGTAGCAAACAGCCACTGCTTTCTGATTTCTGGAATATTGTGAATAAAGTTGAGACATTTTTATGGAAAGGTAAAAGATTATGGCTGAAAGTACAGAAATGTAAGTCATTTTATATCCCATGCAAGATTAGCCCTTCCAGATTGGAGAAAGTATTATTTGGCAGCAAATCCGGTTACTGTCCGAGTATGGTTTAGTACACTATTAATAAGCAGATTGAAAACTGTAATCAACCATGGGACTCTTCAATAGATCTATTATATAAGAGGAAGGAGTAACAAAGCAGTAATGTCACTGCCTTTGAAGCCGGTGGGTCATAGTAAATGTGACTTTTCTTCTAAGAGTTATTCAGATGATCGACGAGAATAAAGAGCAGCTACGAAATCTCTTCCGGAATTACAATGTTCTGGATGTCCAACCTGCCACCGCGACACGGGCGCCAGAAGACCTGTCTGCATTACAGGTAAAGATGCGCAGCAGGAGATATCCTCAGCTTGGAAACCCGTGTATGTGTTTAGGAGGACTGGTACTAAGCATCCACATAGGAGCTGCACTATAAAGGATCATTGGTTGATTAATGCAAGAAATTACAAGAGCCGTGCCTCTTGCGCTCAATTAATAGGAAATTGGGCTTCACTTATGCTATGGTTTTGAAAAGGGGGGGTTCTCTATATGGGTTTAGTGTAGTTTAGAAGTATGCTATTAGTGTCGTCTTACAGATTCTTAATACCCTTTTCCAGAACCATTCTTTCCATACCAGGTTCCATCAACAGAGATGCTTTTAAACTCCTTTGTCTTTCACAATTCTTATCGCATCCTTAAACATATATGGTTTCAATAGAACAAATGTGATGTGCCAGACACTATTTCTATACCGTTACAGATGGCAATCATTATTCTGGCGATTCTCCTATTCTTGGCTGCTATGCTGTTCATCTTCATGAACTGGTACTACAGGACTGTGTGAGTAAGCTATGCAGACGTTCGCTCTTATAAGCAAAATGTTTGGTTAACGAATCGATGTAATATGCATAATCAGCTAAATGTAAATTATGCATTCTGGTAAGTGCGTCGGCAGGGGGCCAAGCTTTATGTATTGTGTATACTTAGTATTAGACAAGGTGCTACTCATATGCTTCTTTAAGCAAGTGTGTCTTAAGGTGGGTCTTAAAGGTGGATAGAGAGGGTGCTCGTCGGGTATTGAGGGAAAGGGCATTCCAGAGGTGTGGGGCAGTCAGTGAGAAAGGTTTAAGACGGGAGAGGGCTTTAGATACAACGGGGGTAGAGAGAAGTTATTCCCTGCTATAACTAGAGAAAGGAGACATAGTTTAATGGCTAAAATGCAGTACTCGGAATCAGAATCCCATTGGCCCAATCCATAGATTTGTACTCTCATCTGGAATATTGAACATAATTAAATGAAATCAGAACTGCTTTGTAATATGTTGTTGTCCCTTTCACCGATTTACCATTCTTCTGATAAGATATTGGAACAATATTCATAGGTAATGGTTCAAAAGAAAATCAATGATAAATAAAACAGAGTACATGGCATTATATTTTAATTGCATATCACTGATATATATATATAGATATATCTATATATATATCTATATATATATAGCAAGGGTTGGAGGGGGGAGGGGAAGGAGGAAAGGGGGAGAGAGAGGGTGCAAGGAGGGGGGAGAGAGATGGGAGGATGGAGGGGGGAGAGGGGAGGATGGGGGGAAGAGATAGATTGGGGGGAGGGGGGGTTGTTAATAGAACATTGTTTGCTCTCTGAATTAAAAATTAGACCAGGTATTTGTTTTCCTAATTCAGTGTAAATACATTGCCTGTTTTTTTAGCATAAGGGTTTCTTATTTGCGATACATACGTTTTTAGTAGCATAAAAAGTAGAGCGTGTTTTAAGCAAGCTGCAATGTTACAGTATCTTGACAGTAATGTGGGTAACAGCAGCCTGGCACAATAAAAGGTACCCGGGACATATTTTCAGGTACTAGATCAATATGGATGCTGGAATTCTTCATTAAAGAAGTTTAGTGCAAGCAGCAACAACAAAAAGTCTCATACAGAACAATTACAAATACAGGCATACCCCAGTTTAAGGCCACTCACTTTAAGTACACTCGCGAGTAAGGACGTATCGCCAAATGGCAGCTCACACATGCGCCTGTCAGCACGTCCTGAACAGCAATACCGGCTCCCTACCTGTACCAAAGCTGTGCGCAAGCGGGGAGACTACTGTATAGAGCATGTTACAAATGCGTTATTTGCATCAGTTATGCACGTATATGACGATTGCAGTACAGTACATGCATCGATAAGTGGAAAAAAGGTAGTGCTTCACTTTAAGTACATTTTCGCTTTACATACATGCTCTGGACCCATTGCGTACGTTAATGCGGGGTATGCCTGTATGTAACTCGGTGAAGTATCAGTTTGACATCACCAATATAAGCTCCTTTTTGGATAAAAAAACCCCCCAACTAATTACCATGTTTTGCAGACACAAGCGGAAATTGAAAGCGATTGTGGCCGGCTCAACGGGTAAGTTCTGTTTATTTAACTCGGTTCTGGTAAAATAGCACAAATCCAAGGCGGTGGTTCTGGCGATATTTTATTCAGTCTGCCTATTTATGTTGTCTTTATATCAAAACATTTAGTAACCACAATCAGAACTGATAAACCCTTCTGGCAGCCAATGGGATGAGAGGCGTATTAATAGCATTTCATGTGTCCTTTTCATATATGGAAAAAATAACATTGTTCAGCTAATAGGGCCGGCCATGGTCACCATGTATATACCACACGTTATAGTCGAGCCACTAACCTTCATCATTTCATTTCCTCTGTGTTCTGTCTTTGCCATTTAATAAGCTACAAGTTCCACTTGGTTTATTTTGCACTTTCTTTTCTAACCCGAGCACTTCATTAAGGAATTGTTTCGTGAAAGCTATTTATATCTAACGTATTTCTTATGGTCTCAGTTACATTTTCAGTCTTTAATCTTAAGAACGTATCTAACGTAAATGATGACACAAACTTTAAAAGTGATAGAGACGGCCGGAGATGGATGAAAATCCTCATTTTATTTGAACAACAAAATACCTTTGAACTGGAGCCTTTGCTCTGCTTATTTTCCCACAGGGAACCGAGGTTTTATGGATATTCTCGACATGCCGAACACAAATAAATACTCATTTGAAGGGTGAGTTGAAAAGTATTTTAAGCTTCATGGTCAACGTCCTTGTTAATAAGTGCGCTGATGAATTTGTCGTCAGTTTACATTGGGAATTCTGTAGACGGAGAGAATAAATTACGAGTTATTTATTTTTAAAGAAAGAAACCTGTCCTTGTGAATCGGATGCATGTGGACATATATTCAAAACATAGCTAAAACCAGTTGTTTTTTCCTCCTCAATATTACAAAGATACGCCCTTTCCCTCTGTTGCTTGGCTGTTAAAACTCTGACACAGGCCCTCATTCTCTCCCGTCTTGATTACTGTAACCTCCTGCTGTCCGGCCTTCCTGCCTCCCACCTGTCTCCCCTACAATCTATCCTTAACGCTGCTGCCAGAATCACTCTATTCTTTCCTAAATCTGTCTCAGCGTCTCCCCTGCTCAAATCCCTCTCCTGGCTTCCTATCAAATCCCGGATGACACGCTCAATTCTCCTCCTCACTTTTAAAGCTTTACACTCTTGTGCCCCTCCTTACATCTCAGTATAAGGCCCCGCTGCCTCAGTCAGCGCGCCCGCACTGCATGCAGTCTGTAGGGAGCGGGGGGGCGTGGTTTGAGCGGGGAGAGGGGGCGTGGTTTGAGCAAGGGGGCGTGGTTTGAGTGGGGGTGCGTGGTTTGAGCTGTGGCCCCTCCCCCCCCCCCCCGTCGGTCCCTCTCTCACTCCCGGAGCCCCCCCCCATATACCCCCTCCCGGAGCAGGGGCAGCCTGCGAAACAGGCACCAGAGGGGGGGGGGGGGGGGAGGAGCTATGCACAGCTGCACAGACTTCCATCCCGTAGCTCCAGACAGCTCCCCTCCGCATTGGCTCACTGCGAGGCCACGTGACGCGTCGCCGCTTGGGAACTCAATCCTCGTGTATCCCCTGCTGGCTGACGCGTCACAGTGCGCAGCGAGCCTTGCAGCGAGGAGGGACTGGGGCCGGCTCGGAAGGAACTTAGGTCTGGTGAGTGATGCGCACGCGTCCATGTGCGCCGCCGGATGCAGCGGGACCCAGGCTTCAGCCCTAATTTTGCGCTATACACCATCCCGCTTGCATTCTGCTCAAGGATGTCTTCTCTCTACGAAATATCAAAGCAAAGATATCATATGATCACTTATAGACCCTAATGAATGCACTCAAATGTGTCGACAGAAAAATTGGACAGAGTATGTCCCGGGATTCTAATATCCCATCAGTGGTCAGACTGAAGTGCTATTTAGACACATACCCTTGTAACCGAGAGGCACAGAATGAATTCCATAAAAACGCCCAATGGGCAAAATAATAAAATTTTATAGCAAAACACAGGGGGTGCCCAGTGCTACGTCCAAATGACAAAACATACATGGTAATAATTACAAGAAATGATGCTTCAGTACTAATAACAATGCTAATGCTAATAATAAAATATGTTTTTTTAGTGAGAAATTTTGGCCAAAACATCATAAGCTTGCACACCAAATCGTCAAGGTAAACCATAATAAGTGCAAGTCCTACACTACACTGCATTTGTTCCCTATACCTCTGTATGAGGGGGAAGAACCATAATAGATTCATTACCTGCAGCAAGATGAGAAGATCCACCATTAAAAAGGGGGAGGTGACGTGAGCACTGGGGGAGGTGCCACAACCTCCATACAACTGATTACAGTCAGAAATTAATTAACACACAAACCCAGCAAGCTCAAACGCCCACACCCACCTAATCTTGACTATATGTAATGCCACATAGAGTGCAACTGGGCTGTGGCAGCCCAGTTGCACTCTATGTGGCATTACATATAGTCAAGATTAGGTGGGTGTGGGCGTTTGAGCTTGCTGGGTTTGTGTGTTAATAAAATTTTATTCATAACAGCAACAACGACGATAGTGATAATATATACAGTGAACGAGATATAAAAATCCCCAATAACGAGGCGGCTTGTGGGCTGAATAGTCATATGAATAGAATCCACCTGTGACCCGGTATACTTGTATGCATAAATGCCAATTATCAGTTATTCGCCCATATTGATTGCGTCCAGCGATCCGCTCCGTCGCTTGGTGGTTAGTCAAGCCGTCTCCCTCCGAGACGCCACTGTAGTGATGTCACAGCAGCCCAATGTACGTTTCGCGTGGCTTAAGCCTCCCCTGAAAAACCGTGCGTAAGCCACATGAAACGTACGTCGGGCTGCTGTAACGTCACTACGGGGGCTTCTCGGAGGGAGAAGGCTTGACTAACCATCCAGCGACGGGGCGTGTTGTATCGCGTTGTTCTTTCTTTCATTACCATATCAACGCTATTGCTACTATTTTGAATTTAGCAACACTGTAGCTATATTGATCATTACTTGATAGACTGTGTCGTTGGATGCATTACAATAGTAATGTCTCTGACCTGATATAGACACATTGGCTATATTGTGTAATGTATCCCTCTGGGTGACTGGACCTACCCTATTTCCTCGATTCTAAGACGCCATTGATTCTAAGATGCATCCTTGATTTAATAAAAAAAATTTGGGGGAAAAACCCCACTATATTAAATATGCAGAATTTGTTTTTAACTAGCAGACAATAGCATACCTTTATCTACACTAGAGAGGCAGACACAGAATAGGGAGAGAGAGAGAGAGAGTGACAGACACAGAATGGGGAGAGAGAGACAGTATCAGATGAGCGGAGAGAGAATGGAGGATGGTGGGGGGGAGAGAATGGAGGGAAGGAAGGAGAGAATGGAGGGATGGGGGAGGGAGAGAATTGAAGGAAGGGGGGGAAGGAGAGAATTGAAGGACAGGGGGGAAGGAGAGAATGGAGGTAAGGGGGGAGGTGAGAATGGAGGGAATGGGGGAAGGGGAGAATGGAGGGATGGGGGAAGGGGAGAATGGAGGGAAGGGGGAGGGAGAGAATGGAGTGAAGGAAGGAGAGAATGGAGGGATGGGGGAGGGAGAAAATGGAAGGAAGGGTGGGAAGGAGAATGGAGGGAAGGGAGGGGAAGGAGAGAATGGAGGGAAGGGGGGAGGGAGAGAATGAAGGGAAGGGGGGGAGGGAGAGAAGGAAGGAGGGGAGGGAGAGAATGGAGGGACACACCGACATAAACACACACAAAGACACACAGCTCCCTCGGCACCTCCTGGAGTTCACACAGATTTGACAGGGAGGGGGGAGCAACAGACACACACACACAGACAGGGACACATGCACGCAGACAGAGATACACACACTTCTACCACCCCGCCGGACAGCTGATAGTCGCGCCGGGGCGGAATGGGAGATGCAGCTGGCGGCACTTCTGCAGCTGCACCGCCCAGCTGACGGTCACCTGCGGAGGAGAGGTGGCCTTCTACTGGCCTCAACACTATAAATCCTGATAGGAACTGGCAGTGTTGGGGTTAAACTCCTGCGCAGGGCCTAGCCTGCAGTTGCAGCCTGGAATGGGTACTATCTTACTTATCCAGGGGCAGGCCTAAACCGGCAGCTGGAGTGTCATACCTGGGGAGGGTTCTGACTGGGTCACGTATATTGTGTGATGCCTGTCAGTACCTGGCCCTGTTATGGGGCGGGGTTACAAGCCCTTCCCCCCGGGTATAAAGGCTGACACAACACCAAATTCAGTGTTGATGATTATGGGACAGTGTGATACCCTTTTCCCTATCAGAGGGTTAAGGAGATTGGGTTGGGCTCTTGGGGCCTCATACCCGGGGGTCTGCTCCAGGGCTGGAGGACGATCATGCTGTTGTACAATAAAACTGCTGTTGGACAAACTATGGAGTGTGATTATTGGAATGGAGTATTGCCTGTGGGGACCATCCTACATCCAGCAGGATCCTCATGGGATGGAGGCGCTGCACAGTAAGAACCACGAGAAAGCCTGCCCTGTTGCTGCTCCCAAACTCCAACCGCAGAGCAACTCAGACCTTCTGAACCAGCAGGTGAGCTACAGTATCCAGGGAAACACCCATGTAGTGGCCAGATCTTCCGTGGCAGAGGGGAACAGGTGCTACATATGTATACCCTTTCATAGCTCTGATTATAGTTGCTTTGGGAACGTTGTATGTATCAGCTATATATTATGAGTATGGGTACGGAACATACTAACTCTACCTGTCACCAATACCCTTACCACATTGTGGATAACAATTGACACTGTCAAACTACACAAAAGGGTTAAAATGTGACAACCAATATTGGTACATATGAAAGTTCCAAGATAGGTAGTGAGGTTGCTACACCCCCTTGAATCCTCCCTTGCTTTGGGAACTTTGGATCACAGCACTATCTTAAAGCTATACAACCTATATGGGAATAGACTGAATCCTGCCGTTTTGTATTAGTACTGCTAACTCGCCAACACCCATCGCTGGACGCAATCAATATGAGCGGATAATTGGCATTTATGGGTCACAGGTGGATACTATCCATATGACCATTCAGCCCACAAGCCGCCTAGCTATTGGGGATTTTTATATTTCATTCACTGTATATATTATCACTATCGTTGTTGCCCACCAGGCGTTTTTATGGAATTCATGTGTCTAAATAATACTTCAGTCTGACCACTGAAGGGTTATTAGAATCCCGGGACATACTCTGTCCAATTGTTCTGTCGACACATTTGAGTGCATTCATTAGGGTCTATAAGTGATCATATGATCACTATCTTTGCTTTGATTTTTCGTTGTTATTTTTGTCATATGTCATTTCCCGTTTGCACGTGTTTAAAAATATGATACCCTACTGCAGGGATCAGCAACCTGCGGCTCTTCCCGCACCTACATGCGGCTCTCGCAAGTTGGCGCTCACTGGCTGCTGCCTCTCTCACTGTGTGCTGTGGGGGGGCCCAGCCGGCGCTGGTTAGGCCGGGCCAATGAGGAGGCATGCCAGCAGCTGGGGAGATGCCATGCGGCAAATAGAGGCCTAACCAGCGCCGGCCGGGCCCCCCACAGCACACAGTGAGAGGCAGACCCCTGCACTACTGTATTTAGGGTTTTGGTCAAGTTTTTAGTGTCTTCTCTCTACCCCTTGTGTGTCTAAAGCCCTCTCCTGCCTTTAAACCTTTCTCACTCACTGCCCCGCACCTGTGGAATGCCCTTTCCCTCAATATCAGACTAGCACACTCTATCCACCTTTAAGACCCATCTTAAAACACACCTCTTTATCGAAACATATGGGTAGCTCCGTGGCTGATACTATACACCTCATACATCGACCATGGCCCCTTGCTGACGCACTTACTAGAACACCTTCCTTCTGTCTCAGTACGTTCTTCCTACTTACCAATTAGATTGTGAGCTCTTCAGAACAGGGACTCCTTTTCCTAAGTGTCACTTTTATGTCTGAAGAGCATATTCCCATCATGTGTTATTTGATTATTGGTTATTTATATGATTGTCACTTGTATTGCTGCTGTGACGCGCTATGTACATTAACGGCGCTATATAAATAAAGATATACATACATACAAAAATACATCCTAAGGCTATTTATAAACCGAAATCACAGATTCCTTCAAGGCTGAATGCTACGGTTACCCCTCTTCCCTACCCAAGGAAGAAAAACATTCCCACAAGTATTATTAGCACAGACCGTGAAAGTGAGAACTAGGTAATAAGTAGTGTTATAAAATGTAATATGTAATTAGTTTTACTTTATTAAACATTCGGTAGTATTGTATTGTATAAAAACCAATGATATCTTACTGGGAATAGGACTTTTTATTGAAGTGTGGCCTCGGATCTGTTTTCTGCCACGGCGGATTGCTTATCGATAAGTTAGCCCGAGGAGAATTGGAGATAACAAAAAGTAAAGGGACGGTGTGGTTGATTTCAAGGATGATCACCACCTGGCTACGGATGTCCATTACCAGACAGGGTCAGTCCTAATTGTATACAGCATTCAATCTCTATAGGGCTTTGGGCTCCTCCCCCCATAATAATATAATTAGGTAGACAGTGAGTCTTCATAAAAAGATTTTATCGTGGAATCTATTACTCTTGGTGCAGAGGTTACAATTTACAATTTGCTTTATGCCCCAGTGATAGGGGAACCTCCTAATCTTTTTGTCTTGATAGGGCTAACCCCGTGTGGCTAGATCCTTTCTGCAGGAACATGGAGTTAGCTGCACAGGCAGAGCATGAAGACGATTTACCCGAGAACCTAAGTGACATCACAGACCTCTGGAACAGCCCAGCAAGGACTCATGTAGGTCAAATCCCCACAGCACCAATCTCTGCTCCAGACGTCCCAGCATTTACGCGACAGAGGCTAATCATTGAAATCTTGTATATTTCCCTATCTAAATTCAGCCATATTCACATACACATTACATATTTGCCTCTATCAAATATGATTGTACAACCTGTTTTTAAATAATTTTGTGCAGTCAGTGATGCCCTTTACTGGAATATTCTCCTTAAATATTTGCACCTTGAGCTTTCGGCATCTCAAAATTCTTAGCAACATTGCTGAGAGATTTCAATTCTCAAGCGCACTCCTGGGCGGTTAAAACTTAACGTTTAATAATTACCTTACTAAAATAGATTCTACATACAGAATATTAATAATATATTATTACCGCCCAGGAGTGCGCTTTAAAAATGAGCTTCTAATTGGTAGACGGAGGCACTAATATGCTCCTGCCTTCCAACTTTTTGTGTATTCATTAAATATTAGCTCATCAATTGCACCCAACGTCACATTAGGCGTTTTGGGCACACAAATTCAACACAACATCATTACTTTAGTGAGCTGTATATTTTGTTTGTATTTAAGAGATTTCAATTCTAACTAATAATTCACCAATCAAAATTTTTCCACAAGACTTCTCTATTTTAATAACAGAGGTAATCTTGTAGAAAATATTGAATGGCTTTGATAATAAGTAGCCTATAAAGGAGACAATATCAATAGAAAGTAAATCATTAGAACATTAGCTATTTGTTTCCAAATGAGAAACACGCTGTTCCTCTTTTGTTCGTCTCTCTCTGTACCGTGTGATATTGTGATGGTGGAATTTCTTCCTTTCCCAGGGCACGTTCGGTCGAGAGCCGACGGCCACCAAGCCAGAAGATGATCGCTACCTCCGTGCAGCGATACAAGAGTATGACAACATAGCAAAACTGGGCCAGATTATGCGCGAAGGACCCATTAAGGTTAGATCAGAGAGAAGATTACAGATAGGAAACAGGAGACTGTATGCAGCATGCTAAAACAGCACAAAGTTAGCTGCAAATATGTAGGCTTTTTATTGAAGCATAGCAGACAAATAGGAACTGCTAACGTTTCAGGGCAGCGTTTCAGAAATCTGATGAAAGGGACACTGCCCTGAAACGTTAGCTGTTCCTTTTTGCCCGCTAAGCTTCACTAAAAAGCTTATATTTTTGCAGCTAACATTGTTGAAGTGAAACTTCTTTAGCGGCACCTCCTACCACATAAGCAAAATTCTGTGGCAGTGAACGGAGTTGATGGGAACGGAAGTGACGTCGCTGCTGGCAGAAGAGGCCGTCAGCAACATTCACTGCCACTGAATTTTGCCAGCTTCCAACAGCAGGAACACACACACGAGCCGCCACCCCCCCCCCCCCAGAGTGAGCCACAGAGCACGCGCAATCCCCCCCCCCTGCCCGTGAGCCGCCGAGTACACCCTGTCCTCCCCCGGTGAGCTGCCGAGTACACCCTCTCCTCCCCCAAGTGAGCCGCAGAGTACACCCTCTCTCCCCCCTACCCCAGTGAGCCGCGTCCATGTCCCCGTACTGCCGCCGGAGGGCTGGCACCAGCAGCAGGACACAGCTCCGCTGGGGGAGTGAGGGGGAGGAAGAGATAGGATGGCAGGACCCTGAGAACAACAAACACACAAGGAATTCAGTTACTATAAATATAGAAGTGCAAATAGCTAAAACACGCGTTCTAAGCCCTCGGCCAGGCTCCCTGCTTGCGCGCTGAGGCTCAGGGAAAGCGGGTGCATTCCCTGGCCTTGCGGTTGCTTACCGCACGCGCTGTCAGGGGGCGGGTACGTCACTGGCCGGGGGCGGGCCAGTGACGTCACGGAGCTGGTTCGCCCTCATTGGGCGAACCGCTCACGTGACCAGCCTGTCGTGCCGGCAAGCGGGGGAATTTTAAATTCCCCTAAGACCTACGCTTCCGCGCTCTTGCGGAAGCATAGGTGAGCCCCTACTAAAGCCACTCTAATTGCGGCTGTAGGGGCTCAGTGCTGAGCGGGAGCGCGCTTCCGTCAGCAAGCAGGGAACATGGCCGAGGGCTAAGTCAAACTTCTTTGTGTTGTGGCACTGAAATTGTGATTTGATTAATTAAAAGCATCAGCATTACAATTTCTGTGACAAAAGACAAAGAAGTTTCACTTAAAATACACGTGATCAGCACACACACAACTTTTTTGTTTTATTAGTGTGCTGCATGTTCTCCTGTTCCTATATGCACATGAATGGCTTAACCAGCCCACTCTGTATGCCCGAGCACCTTGCTTTGTATCAGAAATGTTTTCCTAGATTCAATTGAACTTTGTGTGTGCAGTTCTATCCACCGTTTATAGATTACAGATAAACCCAGGGTCTTTAGTCAGCCCATCAAGGTTTGTATTTTGTTTTTTTTTAAGAATTACAAGAATCTGCTTAAAATCAACTCTAGGTCTCTAGGTCTAAGGTGCGCAAACAGGGGGGCGGGCGCGGCGGTTGCAGAGGCCCCGCCCCCTTATCCAACCTGCAACCTTAATTTACCGGGATTCAGCCGGCTTCTGGGCGCTTCACCATGGTAACGCGCGTCACATGACGCTGCGGGTCACATGACATCGGTTCACAGGAAAGAGGGGGCACAAGCGCTGGCAGGCAGGGGGGCGCAGCACAGAAACTTTGTGCGCCCCTGCTCTAGGTCAACATGTGTGACTTTTTGTTCCCCTTTTTACTACCCATTTAACCTGCACTTGTAAAGTAAACACATATTACATCTAGTAAATGTCCAAATTCCAATTTCAGTGTTATCAATATATTTTGAACTTTTTGGTCCCATTTCCTAGAGGGGATTTGGGTGTATTTCAGGCAATAAAGTATTAGAAAGAGAGGGGAATAATATGTCACTAAAGCCGAGTGTTTATGGAACAATAGCTGAGCCTTGCTCGGTTATTCAATGCTGTAAACTATATTTTTGGTTTCTCCATCGGGTGCAAAAACACACCATTCCCCCCCCCCCCCGTTCCCACCCTGGAGCATCCAAAAATGTTGACCAATGTGCAAAACAAAACATGGATTTTCTAAATTCAATCCAGCTACTTAAAATCCTGCTGAATTTGGTTAAAATCAGTGCAGTTTTGAAAGGTTCAGGCTGCCATATTGATTAAAAATAGCATACAATTGTATCCAAATAGAAAAAACGGCTCCTTGCTCTCAGGAACCATCCTGCAAAATGTTTTTTTACGATATCTTAAAGCTGCAGTTCAATCGAGCTGCTGGTTTTTTAAAAACTTTTTTTCCATTTAATATGTGCATCAATACAATCTGCACACTGACAGTGATTAGCTAAACTGCTGACTGGTCTGCTCTCCTGTAATCAATCGCTTTGCTCTGAGTTATTTAATTCACTGACATTGCTACAAAACTACCCACAGTGCAAAGCTCTGTGTGGAAGATAATGTGACCAGGCAGTTACTAGATACAATTGGTGCACTATAGAGAAGGCAGGGCACAAGAGCCAGAGTCTGTCAGAAGGGGAAGGGACTTTGCAAATGGTTTCTATAGAAACAAAAATGCCTGTTAAATTAATTACATTAAAAAACATTTTTTTTTAAATGCTACAAGTATTTTCTCATTAGTACAGAACTGATAATAAAAAAAATGGATATTGCTTGAACTGCAGCTTTAAGGTGTCCAAAGGCATAGCAAACAGACCCATAATTTTCCAAAATAACACATTTCCTCTGGTGTGTGTATTATTGCAACACCCCAAACATTCTGCAAATGCTTTCAGTCAAACACAATGGGATTCTTGGTGTAATTACACAATATCCAACTAAACCCCCACTAACCTATGTCCACATTTGACAGTAGATATTTTTTTTGTAGTAACCGATTATAATGGTTGAGAATAATTTCTTTGGTGATAAGTAGGGGAATGTCAGATGCGTGGTTTGCCCTATTGACACTGGGTTTTAAAAGACATGTAATGAATTAACTACCCTGTTAACCCTCATCTTTATACAGGGATCCCTTCTGAAACTGGTGTTGGATGATTATATGAGACTGAAAAAATTATTAGCCCAAAGAATGGTTCACAAGGCCACCAGCAGCGCTGGGGATCAGTCCTCAGTGACAGAGGTAGACCGCATGCGCAGGTTGCAGTGATGTGCAGGCACTTTGCGCCTCATTAACTACGTCTCAATAGTAGTGTGCGCATGGAGTGGCTAATGTCTGATATTCTAACCTTGCTGCATAACTTATATGGCTAATTGTATATTTAATTCCACAGTCCAACAAGTATTGAGTGGTGGTGAGATGTATTTTTGCGGCAAAAAAAATATTCCATGTGGAAGTGCCCCATCAACATGTGTTACGGTTACAGAAAAACTTCCTAGCATCTCATTACAGTAAATCATTGGTGGGCAACAGATGTCTATAGGGGCTTCACTGAACACCCTAGCAGTTCATTCTTGCTCATCCCAGTGCAGAGGGTGTGGGTTTGTTGCAGCAGATCATACATGCTCTTCTCCCTGCTTCCTCAGCAGATTAACAGTGCACTGAAATACTGGGGCCCTTCTCAGAGGCCAATCACTATTTGCAACATAAGAAAGTTGTCTCCACCCTGGCATTAAACAGCTGATTTGGGGGTAGATGTTTCTCCCCACCCCCTCTTGTGCTACGCTCCCCCTAAATTACTAGGTGCTGTTTGAACAGTGTAATTTTATTAAAAGTATCAAATAGAACTTTCATAACTAGTAAAGAAACTACACTGTACAATAATTCAGTTCCATTGTATCTAGGGGACTTGAAAGTTACATCGATTTATATACCTTGAACTTTCTACCATGTTGACATCACCAGTGCAACAATACAGCAGTTAGTTCACTGCTCTACTGGGAATCCTTCATATAATCCTTTTGTTTTTATTTATATTAAAAAAAACAAACACAATAAGATTACTAGGTTTAGTATGCAACCTGCCTTTCAAATAGAACAATGCTGTAAACAAGGTTTGCACAGGGATATTTTACCTATAACACCCATTACCAATGGCATTTCATATACATCAGACCTGTGAGAAATGAAACTTTATTCCTATGTGGTACTTTCTTATTCTCTCCCCTCTGGGAATCTGCCATTAATTTAATGCACAGATCCAAGGACGATTAACGTGAACACAATTTGGCATCAGTTCTTAGTGTAGCACTGGTGTATTTAAGGCACCAACATCCCAGAATTGAACTGTGTGCAGTGGTATACAAACTAAATGGAACATTCAAGCTTGGTGTCAAATTAAATTAGTTCGTAAAGGTGGGAAAAAAAAAAAAAAGTTATTAGCACTGCATGTATCATCTTGTTACAGTTGATCCAGAACGATTTAGAGGAAGAAGAGGAACATAGCCCCAGGCAGGGATCCCTCCGCTTCAGACACAAGCAGCCGGTTGAATTAAAGGGACCAGATGGGATCCACGTAATCCATGGCAGTACTGGCACGCTTTTGACTTCCGACCTCAATAGCTTGCCCGAGGATGACCAGAAAGTCCTTGGCCGATCTTTGGAGACACTGAATACAGACAGTCATGCCTTCAATGACAGAAACGCACGCACAGAGTCTGCAAAGTCTACACCTATGCACAAGATGAGAGATACAATTGTGGAGAGCCCCCTGGAGATAACAGAATTATGACTAGAGGTGGCCTCATTGGTCTAATTGTTAAGAAGTATGTACTGAGTCAGAACTACAGCATCACTGCACAAAAAGGAAGTGGACTTGGGTTTGTGAAAGCACACACACTTTAGGCCAACTGCCTAAAAAAGCACAAGTGACTGGCATCCTTCGCTCCACTCAGGCTGTTCAAAGTTTACAGCTCTACAAGAAGCATGAGCAATAGAAATTGCAAACAAGTGTGGTTATTTTTAATATAAAGTGTTAATGAAACAATTAAATGGGGACTTCTGCTAGGACACAGATCTGGGATGCATTGGGGATAGGGAGGGGCACGCAGGGGAAGACAAGAGAAGGGACTACACTCAGTATTGAACTTGCGCCTTGGTTTATTTCATAAAGACCGTTTGAGGAAGAGAATGTTGAAAATGGCTCAGTACCAAGATTTCTTTTCTGCTGGCAGTGAAAGACTTGCCCGTCTAGTACAAAATATTCTCTGAATAAAAAAACATGAACGCTAGACTGAACACTGCCACCAGACCTGTGAGGCCAACACAAAACCATCAAGCTTTAGATGAACTTTATTTCTGTTGTACTGACTCGCCACATGTACGCGAGCCCTGAAACAGACATCACCACGGGTTCCAAATGTGAATTTTAAGTGTGTTTTCATTATTTAAATGTTTGTGGTTGTTTTTTTTTTTAAATTTATGTCAAGGGGGAGGGGAAAAAAAAAATACAGTATCACTTTGGTTAAACCGTCTTGTTTGACTAGATGTATCCATCAGAATCAAATGAGGCACTCAGAATTTCGCAGAAGTTCCATATTGCACAAAAAGTGGAAAGTGGTTTTATTTAAAGTTTTTTTTTTACTGTAAATGGGTTTATCCATGTAATTCTAATCTTGTACCCTTTTAAGTTTTACTAACTGAAGCGTAATTCGTGTACACAAAATTTAAATAGCAGCTTAAACAGCCCATAAAAAACAAAGTGAATTTGGCCCCATAGAAAGATCCCCCTTAAAAGCAACCGTCTTGTTTGCAGATTAAAGCAAATCAGCCAATTCCAGATACAGGAACAAAGATCTTGGGGAGTATTTTTTTTTGTTGGAGACCATTTCCTTTTTTTTTTTTAAATCTTCTAAAACCAGGGGTGCACAAACTATTTGTGCTGGGCGCCCCCCCCCCCCCCCTCCTTGGTTTCCAGAGTGCGGGGGACATGTGACGTCACATGATCCGTCGGTGTGACGTCACACGTTGCCATGGTGACGCATCACAGCTGGCTGAATCAAGGTAAGCAGAGGAGTTGCAGAGGCCTCACGCAATCCCCTGGCATTAAATGCATTGGGGGGGGAAGAGCGCAGGGCCTCTGCAACCGCCAGCGCCTCCCTGCTCTAAACCACTTTATTACTAATGAAAGTTGTGTTTGTTTTTTTATATATGGTTGTGTCAGCTACTGCCATAAAGTTCACTTTAAAGAAATGCCCTTTTGGCACCTACAAAAACAGAAGTGGTGTTGCTTTTGCAGTATAAAATCACCTCCATTCAAAACCTGGTACTAAACAAACAGTATTGTAAGGTTAAGAATTTTATTGTCAATTATAGAAGCTTTAGTGCAAAGTTTAGACAAGTCAATTAAACCAAATATTTACCCTAATTTTTAATCATCTTGTTGGCTGATGGTACAACATTAACAGTTAAATTTAAATTTCAAGATTCAATCTTCAACAGAAGAGGCACAACATTACATTTCTATCATTACCATTATGCTAAAACTGTCTTGACTTACAATGGAAAAAAAAAAAAAATTAAAAGCTTTGTGCCTGATTGAGGGTCTGCAAATTAAGGCAAAAGCGGCACATGAAGGTTTAAGTCTATACCCACATTTCAATGCCAAAGCTGATAAGTGTCCACCACCCTTATCAAGATAAAATCATGGCTTCAAGGTCTTTGACAGAGCATTATATAACTAACCAACCTGTGGTGAAAATGGCAAATCCAACCTGCTAAAACACTTCGATTGTATATCGGCAAATAAAGCCAGTGTGCACTCAATGCCAACATGTTACACAAACAGTTTAATGGCCATTTATTGATTGTACCTTTCTTGATCAGCATAAAAGCCAAGATAATATTTAAGCTTGTTATTGGCATACACTACTGTTATAAGACTGCAGTCTGCTCCTCTCCCAATGTCTTCTGTTTTAGAATGGATAGTCAGCATGCTAATGATTGGAGTTTAATTTACCCCGACTGATCTAGTTTTAAAAAAAAACTAAAAAAAAATATGACATTATCTTGCACTCAATGCTAGTAGAATGTGGTAAAGCCATGAACATTAGTTTGATACAAGAGCAACAATATCCAAAGAAAATATTGCTAAACTACTGAACAATGAGAATAAAGTTACACTTTCCTTTTAAAAAAAAAAAAAAAACATTTTGCTTTACACACAAAAAAAAGTAAATCACATTTTAGGAAGTTAAAAATGCATTTGTCTTAAAATACACTACTCAATATGTTAATCATTGCAGATTAACAAATATGTACAGCAAATTATCGATTCTCTTTAGTACAGTTTTCAGGAGGAGAGAAAAATACAAAAATTAGGCTGGAGGGGACATTTCTAACAGACCAGATTTCTGACCCTTCTGTAATTCTGCATAGGAACAGGAAGATTCTAGTTCCAGACGTGGCGTTTGCAGTGTTCAACAGTCTGTTAAGAAAGAAACAGAACAATGAGAATCTGTATAATAAAAGGTCACATGAAAAACAAAATATATGTCAGGTTGTCTGGCAGGAGATGGGCACACCGCTTACTGCCAGTCCCTGGACAGCACTAACCACCCTATTTTAAAAGCAGGCAACCCCCAAATTTTTTTTTTTTTTTTTTTTTTTAAGTTTACCTAACCCGAGATTCAGTGTGCGAATGTTAGATTTAAAAAATAAAAATAAAGCCCAGCTGTGGACCCCATTTGAAAGATACTGTCAACGTTGCAGCTTTCCATTGGCTGCCCTGGACCAAATAGGAGCAAGATTATATTTCTTCCCTCTCCCAGCACACCAAGGCATTGGGAGGGGGGAGAAACAACAGTACAGAGGACTAAGAAACTCCCCCCTCCCCCCAGTGTCGTGTTTTCTGCCCAACCAATAGGAGATCCGAGGCTAGCCAGCCCAGTTTAAGTCATTAGTAATTATGCTAAGAGCCAGTCTAAAACTTACATTGCAACGTGCTGCTGTCTCAAGATCTTTACACCAGTAGCTGGGACCCCACATGCATTCATCCGATCCCAAAAGATGCTTTCCATTTACACAAAGTTTTAGTTTCTGTTAAAAAAAAATATATATAAATATATACACACAATATAAAATACAACTTAATATACAATCTTTACAACCTTTAACAGAATATACAACCATGAAAGCAAAGCATTGCCTTTCAAAATTATATTCCATTAGGTTGGAAGCAGGGTGTTGAGAGCTGAACCTCATTTCAGCTCCAGGGACCCCTGCTTCCCGAGATCCCAACATTGGAAGGTGATGACGGTATCTCTGCAGGTTTCAAGTTCCCATGTCACACGGCCAATAGGAAGAAAAAGGGATGATGTTTCGGCTTCCTAGTCTGACTCTGGTCTTTTAAAGAGACCGTCTGTGCACAGCCTCTTTTCAGCAATAGTATCTCAGAAAGCAGGGCGTTCCCGGACCTGAAAGCAATGTAGATCAGGGCCAGAGACCCCCTGCTTCCCACCTAGTCAAAAGCCAAAGAGGTAATGCCACTTTATAAAGGGAAAGAAACATCTCAAAAACTTACCATGCAAATAAAACTAGGATCCAAGGCTTGCAAAAGTAACTGCACAATCATTGGCTCGTATTGATCAACAATTTGTTGGCACTGAAAAATAAATATTTATGATGCAAAGAAGTAAAACACAATTGGCATTTATTGCCAACATTTATTTTAATGTTAGACAAGGAATTTACATTTACAGTCTGCTCATCTTACAATCATAACTCCTGCAAACAATTACAGAAAAGCATTTGTGTTGATAACTTGCCGGTAGCACACAACAGAATGGAGCATTCAGCTAATTAAATGCGTTCAAGAGCCACAGTTAAGAGACATTAAAGATAAAAGTATGCAAAGCTTTTTCTACCTGCAAAGGATTAGTGTACCACACAAGTGGAAGTTAAACAATTTGAGTACAACCATAATATACTCAAAAGTTTTCTGGAGAAATTCTCATGACAGCTACAAATTTAAAAAATATATATATATATATTTTTTAAATTTCATGGAACCCAAGTCAACTGGTCTGTAAACAAAGGGACGGGGGAGGGGGGAGAAAGATAAGTCTTCCTCCACGGAGATCTATTAGTATGTAAACGTTTATAGGTTTTGCTTTCACCAAGGAGAGCCTGTGTGCCAAACAGTTTGAAAAAGTAGTAAGTTCCAAAGGTGGGTTAGATTCTCCTGTGGGGTGCAGTATTAGGGTACCACAACTAAGTGATAAAAGGAAGCCTCCATATTGATAGTTGAGGACGTGGAAAGGGATATGCAGATTTCAGGAATGATCCCAAAGCCACATTACTGGCATTTAATACGGCTTTTCCCTTATGGGAAGTTCTGCAGCAGCACGGTTCCGATACTAAACAAAAATGAACAGATATCTTCAGTTTTTAAAGGGGTAACTCCAAGGAACATCGCATAGTACCTCATCCTGCATGGGTTCTGGTAGGAAGTTGCAAACCCTCTTCATGAAATTCTGGATTTGAGATTCAGTTGCATTTTTCTCCAGTAGTTCATCCACATAGTTCATGATCATCTTGCACACTTTACAGCAGCCACCAGATGCAACCTTCTCTACATTCATTTTTTCTATTTATGGAGTAGGTGGAAAAAAAAAAAACAAAAAAACAATGAAACTGTAGCAACTGACACTTATAAACAGAGTCCTTTTAAACAAGACTTCACTACTGCAGCAGTTTCTCTCCTGCTTCACACTATGTCCGTGGCGAGAAACCTAGAACCAGACATACTGCCATTGAGAATGAAAAATCTAAATAAAATTGTACTCCAATATCTGCTATTAAAAAACATGTTTATAATCTCTGCAATTACTACTTCTCTCCCATGTCTTTATGCAAGTACATGACACTAGGAACAGGGCTTAAAGCAGCAATACCAGTTATTTCTTTGTTTATTACAGGTTTGAAGCAAGTCTCCAGAGCTGAACTGTTAATTTCAGCTCTGGGGATCCCTAGCCTCCAGAGATGCCTCCATAGGCGGTGCCAGTATCGGAGTTTAAAAAAAGGTACCGGTCACGCAGGCCAATTGCAAGCTGCATCGGATGCCACGTCTTCCTATTGGTCTGCGTGAAGGGGACAGTTAAACATCACCATTTCGTTAGGCACTGTTCCTTGGCTGCATAGATAGAGGCACGTATCTCTGGCAGTAAGGTGCCCCCGGAGCCGAAATGAACAGTTCCATCCTGTAAGTAAAAAAAACAAAAAAATTAAACTTGTAATGCTTCTTTAATACAAAGTGTGCACGGTCATGAATGACCTAGGAAAAATAAAAATAAAAAAACACATTCCTTTTACAAGCTTTTGAACACCATGACCCGCTCATGGTTTGTTTCTTACAAAGATTTTCCTGCAGATTATTTCAAAGAATGTACTCAAATGTTGTTTCCTACCCTTTCAGGAAGCACTTTAGACCATTGGCAGCAACATATTTAGCGGGGGAAAAAAAAAGTGAACTTAAAATATACAAGTGAGGGAACTATAAGGTGTTTCTCAAACGAGAAACCCCAGTCTTACAAAAATTAGTCGGGCACACTTGCAAGTAATCATTGAAGTTTATCCAATATGCTAGTGAAGACTCTGTATTTATTAGTGTTCACAGGTGTTTAAAAAATTTTTTTTAACACTGGAGTATATAAAAGCAGCAAAGATCAACTCAGGCCAACAGGATTAGAATTTGATCCATCACCGTTCTTACCAATCTGTTGCCGCTGGTTGATGCTGCACAATCCTAAAGCACTGCATATTATACGTGGACTAGCTTCTTGCTCTAGTAACTCAATGATTGAGTTCCCATAGTCTTCTATGAAATCCTTGCATCGCTGGCAGTATTTTTTGGGGACAATGTCGCAGACTCTCTCCAAAGCTTGTAATATGTTCTCCTGCAAAATAAAAAAAAGTGATTGTTCAGTTAAAACTACAGGAAGCAGAAATTACGTAGTCTTCAATACACTATGGAAAGACGTCCGAAGTCCCAACCAATCATTCTGTCTGTAGCTCTTGCTCTGTTTTAATACCTGGGGAATCAGACTTGGGCAGAAGTCCCTAATACAGGAGTAGCTTGTGGTGCCATGGGAAGACAAATTGGCACTATCCATCAAATCTCAGTGACCTAAATACGGTACTCCCTGGAAGTTCCAAACTTCAGTATTTTACACCAAGCCTGAAAAGGTATTTATTGCATTACTACCGCTTTAGCAAAAGGAAATTCCTTAAATATAACTTTCCAGAAAAAATGACCTATATAGTTGTATTGGCCATGCTGTCAGTATTGCAATGCTTTGACACCTTTGTTGGTGAAGAGGTAGAGAATACTCACCCCTGCACACCACATTAAATGATATGGGGACTTACAGTTCATGGCACAATCATCCCAAAAACTAAAATGATACATTTGCAGGTCCGCACATATTCCCCCCCATCCCCCTCCATTACCCTTGTCCGGTTGTTATCCAAAAGGGTTTCAACTTCCTGTATCACCAGCTGGCAGACTTCACAAAGTGGATTTGCATTAATGGAAGACGCTTCGGTCATCTAAACATAGAACCAAATGCTTTTAGTTTCACATTACATCTGCTTATTTTCAATATGTACTACAGGTACACAAACATGGCTATTATAAGTTTCTCCCCCAAAAGTTACAACTGTCTTTGGCACAGAGGTTACTTGCGGTGTCACAAAAGCCCATTTTAAGCCCTTAAAGCAGGGTATTCCCACTTAAGTAGGGTAAAGTAAGACTTACTTTAATAGCGGGTTCCAGTTTCACTGCAGGAATGAGGCTTTTAGCTGGTGTAATCACCAGAGGTGCAGACTTGGTCTGCTCACATAATCCGGCCATGGTACACAGCTGATCAGGTTTCTGAAATAATGATATCTAAATCTTAACACCCCCATACACCTGGTTTAAACCAATTAAATTAAAAAATCAACGGTAGTTAGATCGAGCTTTTGCTCATTCCTACACCATTGTCTGTTCCCCCCAATAGGGCTGTGCTCAGCTCATGCGCACAAAAAATAACTAAAAATTTTTTTTTACATTTTTACAAGTTCTACATAATTCCAGAAATGACAAGTCTGGCAAAGGCATGTTATGGGGAAAATGGACTACAGACAAGTATGTAAAGCATACTTTCAAAATTATGCCACAGAAAACGAGAACTGAAACAGTTACAGGATAAAGGTTTAGCAATAACAAAGACAAAAGGTGGGATAACAATAGGTGATGCATAACTCAAGAAAGCAGCCGATAAGCAGGGGACAGTATCAGCACTAGTATCGAGGATTAGAGTTGCAGTGTTACCATAACAGTGCCATGTGATATAGTGTTACTCACAGCAGTGCAGGGTTGTGAACAGTGGACAACCTCCATTATAAAGCTTTTTGACAGGCAGGCAAGTTCCCAAACACACTGAACTAAGTGCAGTTTTAAGGTTACATGCGTTATGCATCAACCAGTGTGCCAGTTACATCACACTTTCTTTAGTCAGTTTGAAATGCCAGACTTGTATGATCCAGACTAATTGTTATTAAATGTAACCACTAATCACAACTTGTGTGGTTGGTTTAAAGGAACCAAGTGCTGAAAGGACCACTACCAAAAGGGGTCGAGTCCAGAAGCACCCGGTTTGAAAATGTGTTTTTGGTTCTGTAAAGTTAAATGCAGTCCTGTAAGCTGTATTACATCAAAAAGCTGTACGGAGGAGGGGAAGTTAGGAGGGTGGATGGTCATACACAGAAAAGCAACACTGCTGAGCTTCACATACCTGATCCTGATGATCAAAGAAAAAAGGAAAATGGATTTGGTGGGGTTAAAAAAGGAAAAAACACACAGAAAGATGGAAATAACACAAGTTAAGATTGATTCCAGGAAAACAGATTTGAAGATAAAAAAAAAAAAAAAATTAAGCCCAAAAGGTGTTCAAATCAAATGTGATGAGCAGAATGTCACTCGTCAATCTACAGAACTAGATTTGATGTCTACCAGTGGTAATTTTGTTCAGGTTATTGTTCATGCAAACATGAAGTGCTTTTACACCTATAAGGATTCTGATTTTTAGTTAAAATTCTCATTAAAAACAAGCATTCGGCTATAGAATTAGGATAGTTATTGCTTCAACAGAAAATCTGTACAAAGCATATGAAGGTTCATGAGATCAAATATTATGCTTTAAGGTCGTGCTAGAACTTATTTATGGAATCACAGCAATAGGATGAACAGCGGCCCAGTTTGGGACAGATACACAGGGCGCCAATGGTTGTACAGAGAATTAAAAAAAAGACAATGTGCTTGTGGACTTACCATTTGCAGTAGCATTTGGATGACAATATCAGCATATTCGTTTACATAGGTCTTGCACTAAAACAAAAAAAGTTTCAACAGATTACCCACTATGCCCTTCGTTAGACATTTTATACGTACAGCTACAGAAACTGGTAAACAGCACTTATACTAACAGTTCACATACTGGAGGCTCTGAAAGTAGAGCGATTTTAGAAAACTAGGCAGCTTAAGTAGGACCATAAGGGCTTCACATGCAACTGAACGCAAAGATCATCATTTTATCACATATTTTTCAAATGTGTTTAGGAGAAAGCCAGACAGCATACTTGTATTAACCTCTACTTTACAGAAACTATGGACGAGTAACCTTCTTGGATAAATTGCATAAAATACTAAGTCACCAAAAACAAACATACCGATCAGCTGTAATAGTTTAAAAACCACAAAATAAGCGTTTGATGGAACTGCACGGCATCTACTATGCGGTACATATGAAAGTGCCCTTTGCTTCTTCGTACCAATTTGTGAAGTACTGATACATTTTGGGCTGAAAAGAAACAATCTCATTCAATAGCCCTGCCATAAGGTTAGATGTTGAATATAAAATAGAAGTACCATGTCAGAGAGGCCACCACCAAGTTGGTCACACTCCTTCAAGGCTTGATCCACCATTTTCTTGGAGAAGGAAGAATTGCTTCGAATGGAGTCCTGTAGATCAGTGATTAGCACAACGCAGTCTTTGCAGACATCCCCGTTCTGGGGGGGGGGGGGGGGGGGAGAGGGGGGAGAGAAGGGGAAAGAGAAAGCATTCCGTTTAGAACAGCCCAACTTTAACCCCTAAGCTGCAAAATGGGTCAGCAACAAGATTACTGTATGGAGGCAACCTTAGGACCAATACACAATGTAGTTGGGTGCCAGCAAATGTCTAGGATTGCTTTGTGTGTTTAAAGTAGCAATCGCCCTGTTCTTACACAAGATTAGTTTTTAAAACTCCCTCCAGGAGAAAAAAAATTGCAACCAAATCTCACAGCTTCCACTGGCCATTAGGAAGCCACACCACCATCGGTAGCGCCTTCCCATATGGCGGCCCAATTTTAAAAAAGCAGGAAGTAGCAGAGGCAAATTCACCAAATGGGAGGGATGGAGCAAATAAAGATGGCTGCTCTCGTTTTTTTTCCCACAAACATACATTTTGTAAAGAGTTCCTGAATATGGTATTTAAGCCAAGTTCTGAAAAGCAACAAGGTAATCTATGATTAAAAAAATAACTGATTTTGCAAGTAGTGCAAAGACACTGAAGTCTCCCAACCCACGTAACCCTTAGCATTAGTGTTTATCCCAGACATTCCAATGCTTTAACTCCTCTGGGATTCATTACTACCCAGGTAGATCCCATGACTGGTCATTACCTTAGGCTCCTGAGGGTTCTGGTCCTCGGGATAGAGAAGTCGAGGAACTTTGGTGAGAAAGGGAGAAACCAGTTTGGAAAGGTCTATATCTGGTATCTCATTAGTCACAGGCTTCTGCTTCAGCATAGCCAGATGCCGTTGAAGAGATGTGCACACACCAAGGGCAGAGCATACTACGCCCGGATTGCTCTAACAAAAAAAACAATTTACATGGTGGTTAGATACATAACATTTCAGAAGCATACCACTGAATTATAGGAAAGTTTGTCTTATCCTGGTATAATATAAAAGGTCGAACACTTATCCATCCTAGAAAACTGCAGATTTGTCACAGGTAGCTTTCAAATGGCAAGAGGAAATGGTTCAGGTTACTTAAAGTGATAGATTATCGTATATAGCAGGGGAGCACAAACTTTGTGCTGCGCCCCGTCTGCCCCCGGCTCTTGCACCCCCCTGCCTACCTTCATCCGCGTCAGATAACGCTGCGTGGGCGTGTGACGTCAGGTCACATGGTCCGCAACACAGACAGCTGAATCCCGGTAAGTAAACAGTTGCAGGGGCCTCACGCGATCCCCCGGCATTTAATTTAAATGCCTGGGGGAAGAGCACGGGGCCTCTACAACTGCCCGCGCCCCCCCAGCACAATCTCCCACCCCCCCTGGGGGTCGCACCCCCCACTTTGCGCACCGCTGGTATATAGGACCTCACCAGGTCATTGTGACTGTATACATAGGTAAAGTTTATTGCACCCATATCAGGTTTTCCATAGGCTTCAATGGCAGCAAATGCTCAATAGAACACAATATTCCACCACAATGGGCCAGCAGGTACAGTAACCTTAGCTACATCTATGTCCAAACGTAAGAGGAAAATGCCATGTCAGTGGTCCAAATGTATATATATGTACACACATACATAAACGGCCTGTCATCCATCATTAAGAGTCGGGAGGCCGTCTGCTTACCAGCTCTTCTTTTAGGATGTTGAAGACAAGTGGGAAGTATTCAGTCAGCATTTGTTTGCATGTAGAGGACATGCCAGGGTCAGGGATGAATTCACACACCTTATTCAAGTAAGCTTGGATTTCACCCTGCCAAATAAAGAAAATAATAAAACACCTTAAGCAACTCTGCAAAACAAATGAAAATATATAGTAACCTTTATATATCCCCACTGAACACAATACACCATTCTACCAGCCATGGGGTAGTGGTGCATGTGATGCTGCACGGAAAATAGTTTACACAGCCCGTATCTGTTTATCCCTCTAGGTATAGCACGTGATAGAAGTATCATAGGACATACCTCAGTCGTGTTGTCTTTCAGGAAATTCCCCACCACAGTTACCACCTCCTTGCACAAGTCACATGGCATCGATTTCTACATACATTATAAAACAAACCGCATCGGAGTCAGTGAAGTCACACGGAAAGGGTGTCCCATTTAACAAAGAATTTGCCCCAAAATAGTTTTAGCACACACCGGAGAAAATCCTCACAAATTTTACCAAAACCGGTTGCACAGGTTTTGCCGAGGACACGGGGGCCCTCGTTAGTCAGCACAAGGTGGCTTTTTATTATTTAATACTAGTTGAGTAGAAAACAAGCGACATCATTACAAATAAAAATGTATACTTTTAACAAGCTCAGGACTTGTGCGACCTCTCAAGGACAGAATCCCCAACTAAAACATTGATTTCCAATGCAAAGTTATTCACCTCACCTGGTTTGGCAGAAACGTCCTAATACCTCAGATGGAGGTTCTTTTGATCAATTTATAAGAGTGTTTAAAAATAAAAAATTGATCTGTTAAAATTCTACTTTCATGAAGCGAGCGTGACTGTTAGAGAAAACATACCACTGTGGGCTTGTTCCAGACTGTTTGCTGGCAGTGTTTAACAGCTCTACACTGAGATGCAGTGCGGACATTCTCACACCAGGAGCGCGGGCCGTTGGCACACTGCTCTACTCCAAACAGGGGAGTTGCTGCAACTGAAATACAAAATTTCATTAATCACCCGCTCCAAAATTATATATTATATACACATATACGTGTGTTTTTGAATGATGTAATTCCAGTCATCTTTATTGTTCTCCAGCATTATCGGTTTGGCAAATAAGTGTGAAATCAGTTTGTATGCAGACAAGTTTTGTTTCACTGTTAAAAAAAAATAATAATAATAATAATGAAGTCAAAATCTTTCAAGCAGTAATCTGCACCATTGGACAAGGTTAACCGCCTGGTCGGCACAAAACAGTGTCAGGCACGATCTGGCAGTCAAGACTCTTCCTACTGGCAATCTATAGATCAGGAGTGGCCAACTCCAGTCCAAGGGTCACCAACAAGTCTGGTTCAGAATATCCCTGCTTCAGCACAAGTGGCTTAATCAATCTTTGACTGAGTCCCCTGTGCTGAAGCAGGGATATCTAGAAGGAAGTTTGCCAACAGCTACAGACTGGATGCATATTGCATGCTTAACTGAACAAAAAATAATTTGCATCTGAATAGGGAATTCCTATCGGACCTGGCAAAGCACCCCGAGGGGGTTGAGAATCCCTGGAGTAAAGGCAAGCAGGCATATAGGAATACTACAGCACACGAGGCTTAAAAAATACGCAGTATATGTGGAAACCCCCTCCTGAGCACTGGTGCGCCTGGTAAGGATTTATAGGCACACGTCACAGGATTCCTGTGTAAACTCTGCAAATTAGAAGTCATGACTAAATATTAAAGTGAAGACTGTCGTTTTGTTCTGACCGTTTGAGGAACCGCTTTATGGAGTCCATCTAGCAATTCTGGTATATCTGGATACGCCATGAGTGTAAGGTGACGACTTACTCCGGTGTTACCGAAAAAAACACCCAGGAAATTACTACATACAGTATTCGCATAGTGTAATTCACTGCAAATGACACTTTAGTCTATCAGCAGCAAAATAAACCCCAGTATAAACATGGTTGATTTAAATTAACACTTGCTATCAGTTTAAAGCATTTAATAAACGGAGCTATATCATAAGACCTCACCTTCCACCAGAAGGCCGCTGTGCAGTGTGCGGTCATATTTTGAACCATGGATTAGTAAAGAGCCTAAATATTGGTAATCAGTACTGTACTAAAGGTTAATTGCCCAGGACAGACTTTTTTCCAAGGATTGAAACGCAACAAAGCCATCTTATTGTGTGATGTCACAATAGGTTCTGGGATATGACCCCCCCCCCACTTCCAGTCATTAGCTGCCCCATTTCCTGTCCAGTGCCAACAAGGAAGGGGGTGAACATGGTCAAACAGGCCATAGGGTTCATCTTCTCAATTTAAGGGTCCAACCCATTTGCAAACGGCTTCCACATTTTGTGATCCAAGTGTGATGATCCCTGAAAAATATTAAGTGCTACTTGGGCATTCAAATTAGAATAGAACGCAAACTATTTAAGCTGGCAATAAAAGAAGCTGAATTCACCCAGTAGTTTTAGTAAAACTTAAATGTTTGTTAACATTACAAATGTTACATGCTTTTTTTTTGCAAAGTCATGTGTCGTTAGATGGAGCCTTTAAAAGTGCAGGACCCATCTATGAAAAAAAAAAAAAGTACACGAACACCAGATTACGATACAGTATGTAATGGAGATAAAAGAAAAAAAGTATAGAGAACAAATATATATTCAAAGGTTTTTAAAAGTACCTTTTTTACCATTGCTGTTCAATTTCACTTGATTGTATCTGTGACAAATGCCGAGGGGGACCACACCTTGTAAACCAGCAGTGTGCAGGCCAAGAGCCCATCATGTTTTTTGCATGTTAGAGTAGAAAGGACACTGGCTTATACAAGGACTAATCTGGGCAAACCAACAGGAATAAGCAAACAGAAGAGAAATGATATCAGATCTGAGTGCTTTGTTTACAACAGAATGTTTGTACTACATAAACCCAGTGTGTTTATGGCTGATATAGTTCGGAACTGCTGAATAGTAACTTCAGCCGATTATCCAGTACTCCAACACTGCCGACATGGAATAAATTATGCACAATTCATCATATAATGTACAAACATTCAGTGTTAAGACCCAGAAGTAACAAGAGGGTGCCAAGCTAGCATGTCTTCACTCCCAAGCTCAGCACTTCGTGTCTTCATGCACAAGTAGGAAGGCTAAATTAGATCAAATTTCAGACAGTTACTAGCTAAGTCACCTGGTTTAAATCTCACCCCAAGGGAAAAGTTCTGGGTTCAATTTTCAGTCAGTCAATTTTCAATCCAACGGTGCGCAAACTTTGAGCTGCGGCCCCCTTCCTGGGTCGTGACGGCACAGAGCTGGGTTGCCCTCATTGGGCGAGCCGCTCACATGACGCACCAGAATCAAATGCATTTGTCTCTGCAAGCAGCTGAGCGCTCAAGCACACCGACAGTCTCATTGCGATCAGGTGTTTGATCGCGTGTTGCATGAGCGCGCTTACCTTCACCCTGGACGAGGCCTTAGGCCGAGGGCATGGTCAGCGCTTACCCGCTCTCACGCATACCAGTGCAGCCGCAATGAGTGGCTTTAGCAGTGGCTCGTGCATGCTTCCGCAGGCGTGCGGAGGAGACAGTCAGATTTAAATTTGCGCGCTGAAGGAAGCGGAGGGCCGGTCACGTGAGCGGTCTGCCCAATGAGGGCGAACCAGCTCTGTGACGTCACTGGCCTGCCCCTGGACAGCGCACGGACTAATGCCAGGGAGAGCACCAGGCTTTCCCTCAGCCTTTGCGCACCTCCGCACGGCTGAAGTCCCTATGACCCAGCCTTTAGAAGGAAAAATGTGTAAAGTAGGCCACTGAGACACAGACCGATACTTTGAGATGAGCATGGGGCCCAATGCACCCAATATGCAGATATTCCCTGTACTCCCTGAAAGCAGACATACAGGAGAGGCCAGTGTGCTTGGCAGAAGGCCAACAAAAAGTAATGAGCACAGATATCTATTATTGTAAGCAACTAATCACAACATTTAGAAGCCGAACAGACAAGCTCTGTAGTTCTGACTAGGTTACAATAAGTGTTAAAATCTTGTTTTTCAACCGTTTACAAAAGGGGAAGCAGAAGTATTTTTTTTTTTTAAATATTCGTTAATGTCTTTAATTCATTATACTCTTCGATTCATTCTGCTGCATCACGCCATAGGTGCAATCCATGTCTTTAGTAGCATAAATCATGTAATAACAGCTATGCAGTCTCTTAATTAGATATGTATTTTTATATGCAAGATTTTTTCCCCCTGAAAAATAGGTTAGCGGCAGGATCCAGCGTCCAACACTTGGGATAGGCAAAATTAATGTAAAATTTGGTGTCAAAATGTACAATTTAAGTCTGAATTAACATTGTGGTTTATTCAAATATATCAGAGGCTACCGCCAAACAAATGGCTTGCAATGTGAATAGCCATCGGAGACCAAGACTACATGCTGTTTTGTTGCCTTATTTCATGATCACTTACTTCCTCCACCAACACTAGGCCTCAATAACTTTTTTTTTTAAATTAGAATTGTAATCATGTTACAAGTATTTCACTAGTTTGTATTTTAAAACATCAGTATTGTAAGCATTTCCTCACTGCCCTAGAATCACCACAACAGCGCTCTATGGCTCGCAGGGGGGAAAAGCAATTAGATTAAACGACATGGCGACGCCATTTAAAATCAAGCTTATTTTTTATAAAAAGCTTCCTTGTCCTAAGTGAAGTGGGAATTTCCCCTCAGTTTCAATTTAAGAATCCATTTCACGCTGGGTGATGTGGATAACTACCTTGATTAGTGGTTTCTCTTTCAGATCAACTACACATTCTCCGCATGCGCAACATCTGCAAAAAAAAAAAAAAAAAACCATTCTGCGCATGCGCGACCCTGGACCGACCCGCTCTGCGCAGACATGGTACCGGTGAATCGCCGAGAAGCGGGGCCTTGCTGTATTGCAATCACTGTTTAAATTGCACTCAAACATTTTGCTACCAAAAACTGCAGAGTAGCACCCTTTGCAAAATGTAGAAGGGCCAAGCACATTCCTGATTTGGCCACCAATATTAGCAATGGAATTTGTTGAATCATAGTATCAATCATTGGGTTATTAATACTGTATGAGCACATGGATCATGTGATCATAACAAAGGCACCCTGTTGAGAAATAACACTGCTGTAATGCTCAAGCCTCAAAAAAAAAAAAAAAACAGGACCAACCCATATTAAACGCAACCAGGGATGCACATATACAGAGTTATAAAACATTAACAATGGCGTTCCTAATCACTGACCAAAGAATGCGGCATAAAAACTATATCACTGCAGATCGTAGTTTAACTTTTGCAGTAACCGTATACTTATTTTATAAAATGTTTTGCCAGGAAGTAATACACAGAGTTCGCTCTCAAGCATGTCCTGGGCATTGTTATAACCTCATAACAAATATACTGCAAAGAAAGAAGAAAAAACCCCTGTGCAAGCAAGCTCTCCACCTAGACACACACAGTGAAGCTATTGTTGTACAACACACCGGACCCGTTTCCTTGGAAGTAAAAGTAACCAGGAGAAGCTGTAACAAACTGACGAATCTGTGTGCGGTTGTGCAGTGTGATTATGCAACTATTATTCTAGGCCCAGCAAAGAATCCCTTTGTGCCCCAAAGCAGCCAATTACCCCCCACTGTGCATGTACCCTCAGGGGCCAACATGTGAACACGCGCGAAGTGCCCGACACTCCTAACAGCTGCCCCAGGAGAACAACCCGTGTGCAACAACAAGACCCAACAGCCAGCCCTGGGAAAGAACACGACCATCTGTGCCTTACACAAGTAGCCCAGGCCCGTCTGATTAAGAGGGGAGATACAGTGTGAATAAGAGGGGAGATACGGTGTGAATAAGAGGGGAGATACGGTGTGAAGAAGAGGGGAGATACGGTGTGAATAAGAGGGGAGATACGGTGTGAATAAGAGGGGAGATACGGTGTGAATAAGAGGGGAGATACGGTGTGAATAAGAGGGGAGATACGGTGTAAGTGACTGCGCCCCTGATAACATATCTCCCCCCCCCCCCTCACAGTACCCGCGGCGGCTCCTCCCGTGGGGTCAGGGGTGACTGGTTATAACTGCGGGAGCCGCTGCGGGACACGGTGGCCCCGCCACACAGCGGCAGCTTCCCCCTGAGACTTAGACCCACCCCCGGTTCTCACCCGCAGCCAGTACACAAGAGACGACGAAGAGACACTTCATGGCGGCGGTGTCTGCAGTGCTGAAATCACGTGACTGGCCCGGCTGCCCGCTCTTCCGCAGCTAATAACACACACACTGCACCGGCCACGCCCACAGCCGCGAGAGTCAGCTGACCCTGATTCAGCAATACCGCGTGACCCCGGGCGGGGTGTGCGGGGAGGGCGCCGGAAGTCTGCAGCGGCCATGTTTGATAAGGGCACAGATAGGGGTCACTGAGAACAACAAGCACCTGAAAACGCCTAAATCGCATTTTGCTTTATCTCTTAATCATGCTATACATACACATAGTTCATCTTTTAAAAATCACACACTACGAAGTCGAATGCAGGAACGAGGGCAAAGTGGTCATAATTCCGTCATGTTAAGAGAACATATCAATCTCTAATAACTAAAAAGTGACATCAAAGTTAGCAGCATCTAAGAGATCAAGGCAAATGTATACAAGGCTCTTTTCAGGATATCCCTGCTTCAGCACAGGTGGCTCAGTTCGACTGCATCACCTGTGCTGAAGCAGGGATTTCCTGAAAACCTGACCAGTTCGGAGGAGGGGGAGGGGGCCAGTGGTCTTGAGGACTGGAGTTGACCACCCCTGTAATAGAATGGAGTTTATTGTGTTTCTGATGGCCAGGGTGCATGATGGGCTAACTTTTCACTTACTAAAATGTCTAAGGCTGCGCATATAGTGCGCGTCACGCTGCGGTCGCTGGAAAAATCAAATTGACTTCCAGCGATCGCGACCAAGCCGTCGTGCCGCTTCTACTATAAGCGCACGCGACAGCAGCAATACATTTGTTTTGCCACAACGTTGCGTCGCCGGCACTATAAGCGCGGCCTAAGGGCTCGTCCAGACTGAGCGAGTGCACACGGCGCTTAGCTGCTTGGCGAGAAATCCAATTTGATTTAGCCGCTCAAGGGCGCGTCACGTGAGCAGTTCGCCCAATGAGGACGAACCAGATCCATGACGTCATAGCCGCAATTATAGTGGGCACGATGGCGCGAGAACAACAGACCTCTCTGAGGCCGCTTATAGTGTGTGCGACCGATGCAGAACGACCGCGCGGCAGGTTTTTGAAAACACATTGTCTTTTCGTGCTCCGTTGCACGCGTGCGCCCACTATAAACGCCGCCTAATACTGTATGCTGAAATGTAGTTTCATTTTGCTGTGACGGAAATAACTGCGAGAATGCTCTGAAAGATTTTATTATGAGAAGCGGGAGCCTAGCTGGACTCCCCCAGTCTTTCCCTAGCTGGGATGTTGGCTGAATGCCTGAATATGTTTCCTGATAAGTGCAGTAAACGGAATCAGACGCAACTGTGGTTGAGGCTGATAGTATACTCAGCTCTTCGCTCAGTGCTAACGTGATCACAGGAATATATTTATCAGGCAGTCCATCCTAAGGCTGAGGCCCCACTGCACACGCCTGCACGCCCGTCTTGCGACCTGGCGGCGCTATACCGCGGTCTGCAGGTGGCGTTCTGGGGGGCGTTGCAAAAACGGGCTGTGTGGGCGTGGCCATGACGAGAGGGCGGGGCCACAACACCGGCCAAACTAAAAAAAAAATCAATGACACACACACACACAGCTCAGCAGACTTCTCCCCCCCACCTCTCACTCTCCTCCCCCCCTCGCTCCTGCTTCCACGCCTCTCTGATTGGCTCCTTGCCACACCATGTGACTTGTCACCTCACGGTATCACAAACTGGTTGTAGCCCCTGCCGGCTGACGCATCACAGTGCGCAGTGAGCCTGGGAGTGAGGATGAACTGGGAACAGCCAGGGAGCAGGTAAGGGGCTGGTGAGAGGTGCGCGCACGGCCGCACACACGCCACCGACTGCACTGGGGACCTAGCTTAAGCGATGGCGGGTGTCCCCTGGTTGATGTCGTGCGGCATTCTGAGTGCCATAAGATGCTGAACATCCGAAGCTAAGTAACCAATAAATTGTGTTTACTAATGTAACGGTGTTTCTGGCCCGGCCTGACCCACCCAATCTCACATTGGCCCCTGTGGTTCAAATAGTGGAGCCCACCACCGGGTCTCCTTAAAGGGATTAAGCCCGGGTTCCCTGTCATCATCAAACGAAAACACCCCTGACGACCTTGTGGATCGCGGTCTGGACCACCTTGATGACCCCAGAGCCTTTACTGCCAGTTGGGGTACTGTATTTGCCACCCTCAATTCTCCTCCTCCCCGTAAGCCACCCTCCGTAGCTCCACTGAGCTGCCTCTCCCCAGTCCGTTTTTCCTCCCCCCCCAACGGTATGTCCACAAGTTCCAAGCTGAGCGGTGAACCCGGTGACCGTGTGATAGGGGTAGGGGCATTAGCTAGGGCATGTTTCTGGCCCGGCCTGACCCACCCAATCTCACATTGGCCCCTGTGGTCTAACCGGACCCCATTACAGTGTGGATATGTCATATGGTGCACCTGCTGGCTACAGGACTCCTGAGTCTCCCGCATGATGGTGTGTGGGGAGAACCCGTCAGACAGGCAGCTGAGGTAGTGTGCTGAGTCTCACCTAGTTACAGTGCAGCGCCTCCACCTCACCAGGGTCCCTGCGTCCGCATGGGGATGATCCTGGCGAGGAACTCCTCCGTGGTGCTCCTCTCTGTACACTCATCCCAGATAGATACACGAGAGGGTTTCTGGCTGAACTCATCTTTATTGACACGGCAAGGCAACTGCCCTTCACAAGGAGTATCTTCAGCCGCTCATCTCGCCAGTGCTCCCTTTTGTTAGGTAGGTCACCCAGATCAGGGATTCACTATTCCCGCAGGAATCACTGTCCTGTGCCAGGTCCCTGGACACAGCCTCCCATGGAGTTACTATAACATAACTGACAGAACTCCTCCTCAGCTCTGACAAGAGCTTTCCAGCAACACTGCAGTAACTCTGCATCAGAACTAACTTTAGAACACAGTGCTGTGCCTTATGTAAGCTTCTGAGGCTGACACATCTCTGACATCACTAACCATGGAGTCAGAGCATGTGACCAGTCCCAGCCATACACAGAGCACCCCACCAGGGTGTGAGGGGAAACCTCCATGATTACTGCTGGCATGCCCATACTTACCAGGCCTTACTGCCAGCAGGAGAGATGACTGTAGGCATTTTACATGACCGCTACACTAATAACAACTGGTGTTGGTGTTATTCATGTGTGCACTCGTGGCTGAGATCGACAACTCGAATCAATCTCTTGAATAAGTAATTTTCGTGTCAGAACAACTCCTGATTCAGCGCATATGTGGTGCTTTGCCCTAAACTCCTAAAGTAAAATAAATTCTGGGAAATGGACCATAATTCTTTCCTTTTTGATTATCCCACAGATGCAGTCAAATTTATCTCCACCCGGTCGTGTACTTGGAACGAGTGAACCGCGGGCTGGGTTGCCACCTTCAACTTATGGCCAAAGCCCCCTCCAACTGCAGTGAACATGGCTGTGCGGCGTCAAATGACGCCGCGTTGCCGTGGCAACGTGACGCCGCGTAGCTTCACGACGACACGTAGCGTCCCGTTGTCATGGCAACGTGGCATCATTTGACTGCAGTTGGAGGGGGAATAGCACAAGGGTGCCGGAGACGCCGCCGCTGCACCTCGCCGCCACCACCGGCCTCCACCCGGAGATTGACGTGCTAAACCCGTAGCCCGGAGGTAAGTACCCGAAAGCTGGAGTCTCCGGGTCAAACCCGGAGAGGTGGCAACCCTGACCGAGGCCCAAGTGTGGCCCGATCACTGCCAAAATATATATATATATATATATAATACTGAGTTAAGTTATGGTGAGTAAAAAAAGAGGTGGCAACCCTGACCGAGGCCCAAGTGTGGCCCGATCACTGCCAAAATATATATATATATATAATACTGAGTTAAGTTATGGTGAGTAAAAAAAGAGGTGGCAACCCTGACCGAGGCCCAGGTGTGGCCCGATCACTGCCAAGTGCAGAGCAGGTGGGAATTTCCCATCAGGATTAACACAGCGAGGATCCCTGCTTCTGTATCCGCTGCGCTAATCCTACCGGACCGCCACAGTCTGGAAGAGCTGCACAGTGAGAGCAGACAGAAGCGGCTCCTCTCCCTGCACAGCTCTAATACGCGATTGCACTGTTTTATTTTATTTTAATAACATAGTATTGAAGAAGGGGGTCTCCGGAGCGGAAACTCATTAATTTCAGGTCTAGGGACCCCATGCTTTTCGATTTACAGGCCCCGGTATGGGGTGCCAGTATCTCCTGCAAATTTAGTTCTCCTGTGTCATGGCCCACGTGACCAAGGAATTTAAACTTTCAGGAGATACAGACACCCCATACAAGGGCTTGTAACTCGGGAAGCATGGGGTTCACGGACCTGAAATTAATGCGGTTCTGCTCCGGAGACCCCTGCTTCAGTGCTATGTAATTAAAATAAAAGTAGCTTCATTACCTTAGTGGCTTAGTGGCTTACAGATCTCCAACTGTATCCTTAAAAATTATGTCTCTTTTTGTCGGGAACACTGGATTCAAGCATAACAAATGCCCATGATATACCAGGTATACAGTATGTGGTTATATATGGGCTTTTAGGGCACTTGGCTTAAACATGCCACGGCATTTAGTTCCCTTTTATACCAGGCAGGACTGACCATAGTATTATGCAGTCCAGTCAAGTCTCGCAATTTGCATGAGTCACACACATTGGGACTGTGTCTCACTCAGCATGAGGTAAAGATCACAGTGCTGGGAGACCCTGTCCTAAGCCCGTCACCATGTGCATTAATCACATCCCCTCTGTATCCGCATGTTCTACACACACCCTTCCTAAGGCCGCGCCCAGGCTGCTTGCGCGCGCACAACTGAGCGCTGTGACGTCACACTTGCATGTAGCTGGGGCGATTCTTTTCCTGTAGGTAGATGCGACATTAAAGATACTCCCTTTCCTCTGTCCCTCTATTGCTAAAACTCTTAACGTAAGCCCGCATTCTCTCCCGTAGCTCCTGCTGAAATCCATCTCTTGCCTTCCAATTAAATTCCGTATTACTTACAAAATTATCCTCTTTTTTAACTCTTTACACTCTTCTGCCCTTTTTTACATCTCAGCCCTAATTTCTCACTATACACCCGCCCATCTCTTTCATTCTGCTCAAGGATGTCTTCTGTCTACTCCTATTATATCTAACGCCCTCTCCTGCCTAACAATTTTTTTTTATCATTAGGACTCAATTCCGTCTCTATAAGGCTGCGGATGCTAAAACACAGTGAGATTGACTTCAAATCAGAGAAACTCGGGAAAGTCAGTGAGAATTGACATGTCTGTAACTACAGACACAAACACAGAGGTTGAAATGGCGTAAAAAAAAGGTAGTGGCAACTGTCACATTTGAAAAATCAGCTGATTTTATTCAACTTTGGGCCAAAGCTCTTTGGCCTGTATTTTAGAAAGATTTTAACATAGGGAAAGGCGAGACTTTCTTCCATTAATCCATTTTTCTTTTAAAAACTAAGTGCAATTGTAAGATTGTGTGAAACTAAAAAAAAGTAGTGGTGAAACAATTACACTTTGACTACTGGAGAAGGAGATCTCAGGGAGAAGTTGCACAGGGCCCATAATAGGGTGTTTTAAAGTAGCAAATGCTCCCCTCAAACACTGGAGCTCCGTGAACCATATGTTTCCCGATACGTACCTTCGTAGGGGATGCCTGTAGCAACTTTGCAGGTTTAAAGCTCCTGGTCACGTGGGCCAATAAGAAGCCACAAAAGATGGCATCACTGCTTCCTATTGGCCCGCGTGATGCGGGAGCTTTAAAGCCGCCATTTCGATAGCCCCACACACCCCAGCTGAAGTTGCTATCATCACCCCCTACGGAGGTAAGTATCTGGGGAAGCAAGGGGGTCCTTGGAGCTGAAATTAATGCAGTTCAGCTCCGGAGACCCCCTGCTTCAGTCCTAGAACCATAAAAAAAAAAAAAGGAAAGCAGGATTGTTATTTTAACATTTGGGTATGGGGTAGTCACTTTTTTCTTTTAGGTTTGACAAAAATGTCCGTGATGTTTGAGGTGGCGTTAATCTCCATGGCAAACAAATCTGTATCAAATGTTAGACACTTCAATACCAAGCTCTGGACATTTAAGAGTGCTATCTCATGGTATCGTTTTACAGGTCATGTGAGTGGTTTCATTCAGCTGCAATATTTTGATAAACACAAAACCACTTCAGTCAAATAATTCTGTTTTCGTGCATTTTATTTTTCCTCCCTTCATTTAGTTAGAAAGCATGTTCTAATGTTTATTTAATAAATGTAATTTGTAGTCTAGTACTCGTTGATTTGAGGAAGAGAGCATAGATCTCAAAAGCTTTTCAATAAATATTCCCTTTTAGTCCAAATAAAAAAGTTATCACCCGTGTACAGTACTCGCCTATTTTTTGCACAGTGTGTGATTTGTTGTACTGCTTTATTATCTCTTTAAATATGAGCAAAGCTGTCAAGGTCCAGCCAAGGTCCCAGACATATGTGATAGCAACGTGATCCATTCTAGCACCCAAGGAGACAGCCTCTTTGCAGAATGCAGGGTCCTGGGTGGGAGAAATAGGACTGGTTGGGCAGACTATTGATCCAATGCAGGGCACGTGAAACACAGGACCAGGAAGGGCAGCCTCTCGGCCCAATACAGGGCCTGGCAATTACACAATCTAGGAGGGCAGTCTTTGGTCCAATGCAGGGGCCGGAAGGATAGCCCATTGGCCTGAAACTAAGCCCTTGGGCTCGATGTAGGAAGGGAAGGGCATACCCTCTGTACCTATTAAGCAGTACATATTTTATATGTCGTGCGCCTCCTTAATTAAATTATACCTATAGAACTAAGAGAGAGCATACACCACTCAACCTATAGTGACCATTTCTGCCTGGGTGCGAGAACCATTTCCTGTTTCCCATTGGTTGATGCTAGGAACCCCCAGCTAATTACAGCAGCTTGAAGATCGATGACTGATTTGATAAATGATCAGCGTGTTATAGGGAAGGTATCACTACCTCAGCTTTATGGAAATACAAGTACGGTATATACAAATAAATGCAGAAACACAAGTATTTTATTGGTAAAATGATCTTTGCATAAAAATAAAATGCACATGCCTTTATAGGAGCCTGCTTGTAAGCTCCTGTATCCCACATTGACAGAGGAACTGTACTGTAGCAATGTTCATGTTGGAGGGTCTGGAAGGGTGATGCTGGCTGCTTGGGTGGCGAAGCCTGGAAATATGAGAAAGCACTGTCAGGACAGTGTGGCTTCAAGGCAAAATGCTTGAGATTCACACAAAACATCTAACACTTTACAGGACTGGATGAGCGGGAAGCAAATTCCATGAATGCAGTGTGCATGTGTTCTATAATACACGTCAGACAAAGGAGCCACGGCACTGCAGGTTTTATTTCAAACGTTTTTATTCTAGCCACTAACAGAACCGACATTTCGCAAGTCGTTGCAGTCTTTATCAGAGATATGGTTGCATCGAAAGCCAAATGTTGGTTCTGTTAGTGGCTAGAATAAATCTTTTTTTTTTTTTAAAGAAAATCCATGTTCCTTTTTCTGACACTGTGGGCAGTGACGCGCCTGTCTTTGTACAAGGGGCACCGGCATAAGTATATCTTTTCATTCCTTATTGCCGTGGTTCCCAACTCCAGTCCTCAAGTCCCACCAACAGGTCAGGTTTTATGGATACCCCTGCTTAAGAACAGGAGGATCAATCAGCGGTTCAGTCATTTTGATTGAGCCACCTAAAGCAGGGATATCCTTAAAACCTGACCTGTTGGTGAGACTTGTGGACGGAGTTAGGAGCGACTGCTTTGTTGTACCGGTGTGCAAGATATTTCTATTTTTACTCTAATCCATGTGACAGAAATATCAGCGGTGCAACGTTCTTTCAAAGCAACACACATGGGAATGGGAACTTAAATTAACATTATATTTGAATAATCTGACACTTAAACTGAAAGATAATCAGTGATGTATTATCGCTCTGGTGTGATTTTATCTTAGAAAGTTTGCAAATTGGGGCAATGTTTCATTTCGGTAGAGACAAATCAGGAAGTAAATTCATTGTGTGAACAGGAATATTTAACTGTTCAACTATTGCACAATATGTGTTGCTCAATGTATAATGACAAGGCAAGCAGTCATATATATTGTGTTATAGGTCACAAAACAGATGCAAACAATGGCTTACCATTAACCAGTTTGTAACTGGATATCACAAATGTTTGTTGAGACAATTTGTTGGGGTTACCGTTAACAGTCTCAATACACATTAAGGAAAGGACTTTGTATAACATTGGGGCTCTACAAGCACAGAGACTGTTTTGGACCCACCCATATCTGCCACTGAACAAACGCAATAATGATATATTTGATAAAGTAGTTAAATTGCTTTCATTTCCCTGCTATCCTTTATTTATTTCCTTGGGATTTTTGCATTGTAGTGCTTATGTGCAAACCCTCTACTGTTTGCTGGGCTCTCTCCTGACCTTCATGTCCTTTCGAATGTGGCCTCTAGATCTTGACATCATGATGGGGCCTAAGGCCCATAATATAGTGGGCGCGCACGCCTGTGCGAACGCTCGTGCATGTGACGCACACTTTTTGTGTGTACGGTCCATGCTGCTGTGAGCGACAGGCTTGGAAGGGTACTGTGTGTGTCACTTGGAAGCTGTCAGTGTCTGTCACTGGGTAACTGTGTGTGTCACTTTGAAGTGATCTGTGTGTGTGTTTGTGTGTTTGTGTGTCACTGGGAAAGCTGTGTGTGCGTATATTATATTTTACAAATTTTAAGTTTCTCCCACAATTCTTCTGTCTTCAAAGCAGCATTCGTTGTTCATTTTACTAAATCGATGATCCACTGTAGCAAAGCTGGGTTGGTTTTACCACCTGAAGTGAACCAAAGCCCTTAAATAATGGCAGGAATTAAACAAAACACGCAATCAGCCAGTGTTCATTTGCTCGAATGATGTTTCTAGTGGCTATTTCAACTTGACCATGGATCAATAACGATCCTCCTCAGGGGACACCCAGAGTAGACTGTTGCTTTAATTCTATATAACTTTTATTAACATTTCTGGTCTCCCCGCAGTCATATCCTTCCAGGGCTGTGACTGAGCTGGGCACCTGTACGGGCGTTATGCTCTTTTATAGCACACAAACTCCCATTCAAGTCAATTGGAGTTTCTGTGTGTAAGTGCCAACACTAACACACTTTAGAGTATAATAACCCAATATGTGTGGCCTTATTACTTATAACTACCCCCCCCCCCCCACCACCACCACTATTAATACCATATCATCCTTTTTGATATTAGATGGTTGTTGGTGACTAGAAGGCTGAAATATATTGTTGATGACCATTCAGAATTTTGCTGGATTTGATGTACTTTGATAAAGACTTGCAGAGTAACATTGTGCTTTTGCTAGTTTTGTTTGTCTTGTGCATGTATTCCGCAGGCATCTGTGGTTATTAAAATCCTTCGTAGTGCCAGTTACTCTGTATCTTTTTCAAAAGGCATCCCTAAAATGGTAAAGCTTGATAAGGTTGGTAGTAAGCCACGAAAGGTGCCACCCCCCCCCCCTACTCTTATTCTGCACAGTGGGACATGGGTATCACAGAGTTTTAAGAACTCTGGAAATAATTGAGCACAGAATCGGGGTCAGGTATCAGGTTAATTCTGTACCAAGGGCAGCTGGTAAGATCAGCCACAAATTGTTGTGGGTTAAAGTTTCTAAATGTTCTAGTGGGCAGAACTCTGGGACTTTGATTTCTTATACAACACACTATTGCATGGTTGCTGAAAATGTCAGGTAGGATACCAGACGATTGGATTATGTTAGGTCAAGAGGGTAAGATGCAATCTAGCAAGGAATGGTTGCACGGTTTTAGGTTTGTCCGTGTGTGTTGGGAAATTGGTTGGGTTAAATTTAGTGACTTGAATTGTGTCCAGATTTTTGTATTTTTAGGGTCAAGCCAATTGAGGTTGACATCACCAGGAATTAACAGCTCACTCTTTACATTCATACCGGAAATTGTGCCAAAAAAGTGAGTCATATCTGTCAGGGATTGTATTGGGACTTCAGGGAGGCGGTAGATGCCTGCAGTAAGAATAGGCTTAGAAAAGGGGTTTATTATAGGTCATAACACAGATACAAGGATAACATTGTTCCTTATCTCAGTATAACTGAAGAGATCACAGTTTCCAAATGATTCATTCAGGGCCCAAGACCGCATGCCGGTAGCGGACCCTTCCTCCTGCAGTGCCATGACGTCGGCACGGCAACATGATAATTCGGCACTGCAGAAGGAAGGCCGCTCCTCATAAGGTAAGACCTCCCCAGCTATATACACACGCACACACTTCCCCCTCCCTACCTTGGGGTGAGCACAGTCATGTGCAGGTTGGGGACTCCCCAGCTCCCTCCGTCAGGTCTCCCCTCTCCTGTTCTTTTGGATCCCGGGACCGATGAGAGGAGGGAGCGCCGGGGCCCCCGAAGGTGCAGGGCTCCAGGCAACCGCCTTGCTGGCCTTTCCCTAAAGCCCTGAAATTTGAACGGCAGAGATAGCGAAGTATGTCACTTTATATTCCAACATATCACACCAGGGAGAATAGTAAAGGCCCATACATCTTTGTATAGGAACTTTGAGGTCCCTATCCTCTAGAGTACCACACCTTTTATCAGTTATTCAACCATCTTTTTGTTGATTTTGCTCTTCTCAGTATTAAAGCAGCAAAACATGCTAAATTCTACGGTTTAAAATAAATAAATAAATAAAAATCAGTTCTGTAGTAATAGATAATACTGTGCTTTTTTTTTTTTTTTAAACTCCCAATGCCAGTTTTAAAGATTTGATGTACCGATCATCCCTTGATTGTAACAGCAACCATTTAGAAAGTCACTTCTATTTCCTCTTTTGAAACAGGCTCTGACACACACCATTTTGGGCTGTGTCCGTTGGCAACAAAGTATCACAAACAGATCTGTTGCTGTGTTGCAATCAGCAGACTGTCTATTACTCTGTAAGATGTATCAATAATGTGTTAGTAATGTAATGTTACATATCTAGCTGCAGAATTTCACAGACTGAAGCGCAGTATCAGAAAGAGATCCCACAAGCAAGATACTATCCAATCACTCACAGGAGAAGGGCTTCATCGACAGCTTATGTAATTATTTCTCATTAAAACGGCAATCCAAGCCTGCAGATTTTTTTGTGAATTTTTATTTTTTATATATATAGCATTTAAGAACTGACCCCCGTTAATTGCAGCTCCAGGCACCCCCTGCCTCCGGAGATACCTCCGAATTCCGCCCTGCAAACCAATGGGAAGCTGTGACATCAACGGTGGGGCTTCCTATTGGCCCATGTGCCGTGGGCGCTTTAAACTTGAAAGCCCAGCTTGCTGAGCCAGAGCACCTACCGGCACCTACTTAGGAGGTAAGTATCTCTGGAAGCAGGGGGTCCCCGGAGCTGAAATGAATGGGAGACCCCCTGCTTCAATTCTATGTATATATATTATTTTTAGTCACACTTTTGACTGCTCCTAATGTACTTTCTCATTTAATCCATCTCTAACTGCGGATGTCTGTGTCATTAAGTAAAAGGTAACTTACAGTATGATAAATCTATTACAACTGCAACAAGTTTGAAATAAGCAAAATATCTCCTGCAAATAGAATGTCACATCAAGGAAGGAAGCAAGGTCTGTGCTGAACCATGTGACTATACTGAAATAAACTAAGTTAGTGAAAGAAGAAGTGAAAGAAGAACAGAAACATTGTGGTTTGGGGTTAATGCATTAGTGTATTTCGAGGCAACTTTGATTCAATCCAGAAAGTCTTCACTCCGTACTCACACAAGATAACATAACCCAGACCAAAAATATTAATACAATGATATCCTCAAATATTCATTTCATACACTTCTCGTGTATAACAAAAACATGCGGCGTTTTTTACATACAGTTTTAAATGGCGCCGCAATGCCATGACAACGGCACGCTATGGGACGGCTTATGGCACAATGGGGGCGCTGTGTGGTGCCGTGACGTCACGTAGTGCCCAGTTGTCATGACAACGGGTGTCACGTGACGCTGTGAGATCACGTGGCGTTACCATTGACATGGCAACATGGCGCCATTTGACGCCATGCAAACATATTGGCAGGAGTTGCAGGGGAAGATGCCGGTAGGATACCGGGAGATGCCGTCGTACGCTGCCACCCGGAGGTTTACAAGGTAAACCCGTAGCCTGGAGATACGTGGCCAGAACCAGTAGTCTCCGGGTCAAACTCCGTGGCCATTGTCCTGGAACAGGATTATGTTTTTTTCCATGCTCTCTGGATACCAGCACCCTTGCCCTAAAACTAGTGGTGCATTTCTCCCTGTTATGTTATTCCTGTCACTGTTCAGTGCAACTTTGCAACTAATGTATCCATCCCTCCATGGTTTGTCTGTTGCCTAGCAACTCCAGCAAAGACCCCTGTAATTTCTCCCAGAACCCCTAGTTGTTGTGTAATCCTCCTATATCCTGGGTGTTCAGACTCCCCACTTCCTTTTTAATCAACAGACCACAGTAAGTAGACATACCTCCCACTGCTCCCCTAGAAAAGCATTCCTTTTCACTTTGGCCATGGTGCCTTCGCCTGCGCGGAGGCTGTGGGAAAGTGGGTGCTTTCCCTGGGCATGGTCGACGGGCCGTGGGGGGCGTGTTCTGGGGGTGTGCCTATGGCGTCACGTAGCTGGTTTGCCCTGATTGGGCGAACCGCTCATGTGACCTGTCTGTCGCGCCAAGAAATCAGTTTCAACTGATTTCTTGCACAACGCGCGCCCCCTCCCGCACGCCGCATGGACGCGAACACTGCCTTAAGGCAGTCTGTTCAAGGAGCATCCGCACGTCTACGGTACCATGGCCCCAGCCTAATCTGCCAGCTATTTTCATATCCTCTGTCCCCCCATCCCCCGTCGCGACGCGTTTCGTTTACCTAAGTAAACTTCTTCATATCGCCTGAAGAAGTTTACTTAGGTAAACGAAACGCGTCGTGACTGTTGTGGCTGGCGGTTTTATTACCCACCACCAGTACACACTCAAGTGTACCGTTTCTGCTTATTTCCAATCGTTTCTATGCTATCAAAAACGGACAGGCATCCTAAGGACACCTATTGAAGGCCCCGGTTCCTGCACATGTGTGCTACACTCCGCACCACGCTACCACACGTGGAGGACAGGAGAGTGAACAGAGACAGCCCCAGCGCGCGGGTCTGATATCTCAGAACTGAGATTACCCTTCATACTTCCTATGTGATGCCCTACTCCTGTGATAGACACCAGAATCGGGGATTATTAAAGAAATTTTATATGTAAGTTACTAATTTTATTATTTGTTGCTAATACAATATCTATCTCTCATCTTGGTGCGCTTTTGTGTTTTTTCTTGTTTTGCTGATATTGGTATCACCATCGGGGTTCCGGTGGAGACCACATTTGGAGGTGGGGGAGACACCTCATAAACACAGAACCAGCAAGAGAACTGAGAGGGACCAACACTCCAAGTTTAAAGAGCCAGAGCGCGGACTGAACTTTTCATTTCTTTTATGTCTGAAGCCCTTATTCCCGTTATGTGTTATATTATTATGTAAAAAATAAAAATAAAGGAAGAGTAGAGGCTCCACGGATTTTATAAATGCAATAATTTATTGATGCAATAAAGTGCGGCTTCAATAAATGATTGCATTTATAAGATCCTTGGAGCCTTTACGTTTCCTTTTTTTTTGGATCCTGTACCTGGATTGCAGCGGGCCTTCCCTGTGTATCCTGTACCTGGATTGCAGCGGGCCTTCCCTGTGTATCCTGTACCTGGGATTGCAGCCGGCCTTCCCTGTGTATCCTGTACCTGGATTGCAGCGGGCCTTCCCTGTGTATCCTGTACCTGGATTGCAGCGGGCCTTCCCTGTGTATCCTCCTGTACCTGGATTGCAGCGGGCCTTCCTGTGTATCGTGATACCTGGATTGCAGCGGGCCTTCCCTGTGTATCCTGTACCTGGATTGCAGCGGGCCTTCCCTGTGTTCTGTACCTGGGATTGCAGCAGGGCCATTCTCCTGTGTATCTGTACCTGGATTGCAGCGGGCCTTCCCTGTGTATCCTGTACCTTGATTGCAGGGGGTCTTCCCTTGTCTCCACTGTACCTGGATTGCACGGTGTGCCTTCCCTGGGTATCCTGTACCGGAGTGCAGTCGGGCCTTCCCTGGGTATCCTGTACCTGATTGCATGTGGCCTTCCCTGTGTACCTGTACCTGGATTGCAGTGGGCCTTCCCTGTGTATCCTACCTGGATTGCAGTGGGCCTTCCCCTGTGTATCCTGTACCTGGATTGCAGCGGGCCTTCCCTGTGTATCCTGTACCTGGATTGCAGCGGACTTCCTGTGTACCTGTCTTTGAACGGCCTTCCTTGTGTATCCTGTCCTGGATTGCAGCGGGTCTTCCCTGTGTATCCTGTACCTGGATTGCAACGGGCCTTGCCTGATGTATCCTGTACCCGGATTGCAGCGGGCCTTCCTGTGTATCCTGTACCTGGATTGCAGCGGCCTTCCCTGTGTATCCTGTCCCTGAATTGCAGCGTACCTTCCCTGTTATCCTGTACCTGATTGCGGGCCTTCCGTGGTATCCTGTACCTGGATTGCAGCGGCCTTCCCTGTTCTATCCTGTACCTGGGATTGCAGCGGGCCTTCCCTGTGTATCCTGCTACTTGATTGCAGCAGGCCTTCCTGTGTATGCTGTACCTGGATTGCAGCGGGCCTTCTCTGTCTATCCTGTACTTGGATTGCAGCAGGCCTTCCCTTGATCCTGTACCTGGATTGCAGTGGGCCTTTCCCTGTGTATCCTGTACCTGGATTGCAGCTGGCCTTCCCTGTGTATCCGTACCTGGATTGCAGCGGGCCTTCCCTGGGTATCCTGTACCTGGATTGCAGCGGGCCCTTGCCCACTGTTGTAATCGCTAGACAAAAA
>CM071573.1:70656381-70716796 GCA_036426205.1 Ascaphus truei | reverse complement strand
ATCCTGTACCTGGATTGCAGCGGGCCTTCCCTGTGTATCCTGTACCTGGATTGCAGCGGGCCTTCCCTGTGTATCCTGTACCTGGATTGCAGGGGCCTTCCCTGTTATGCCTGTAACCTGATTGCAGCGGGCGTCTTTTCCCTGTGTCTCCTGTACCTGGATTGCAGCGGGCCTTCCCTGGGTTCCTGTACCTGATTGCACGGGCCTTCCCTGGGTATCCTTGACCTGGAGGCAGTGGACCTTCCCTGTGTATCCTGTACCTGGATTGCAGTGGGCCTTCCCTGTGTATCCTGTACCTGGATTGCAGTGGGCCTTCCCTGTGTATCCTGTACCTGGATTGCAGCGGGCCTTCCCTGTGTATCCTGTACCTGGATTGCAGCGGGCCTTCCCTGTGTATCCTGTACCTGAATTGCAACGGGCCTTCCTTGTGTATCCTGTACCTGGATTGCAGCGGGTCTTCCCTGTGTATCCTGTACCTGGATTGCAACGGGCCTTGCCTGTGTATCCTGTACCCGGATTGCAGCGGGCCTTCCTGTTATCCTGTACCTGGATGCAGCAGGCCTTCCCTGTGTATCCTGTCCCTGAATTGCAGCGTACCTTCCTGTGTATCCTGTACCTGGATTGCAGCGGGCCTTCCCTGTGTATCCTGTACCTGGATTGCAGCGGGCCTTCCCTGTGTATCCTGTACCTGGGATTGCAGCGGGCCTTCCCTGTGTATCCTGTACTTGGATTGCAGCAGGCCTTCCCTGTGTATGCTGTACCTGGATTGCAGCGGGCCTTCTCTGTCTATCCTGTACTTGGATTGCAGCAGGCCTTCCCTGTGTATCCTGTACCTGGATTGCAGTGGGCCTTCCCTGTGTATCCTGTACCTGGATTGCAGCTGGCCTTCCCTGTGTATCCTGTACCTGGATTGCAGCGGGCCTTCCCTGGGTATCCTGTACCTGGATTGCAGCGGGCCTTCCCTGTGTATCCTGTACTTGGATTGCAGCAGGCCTTCCCTGTGTATGCTGTACGTGGATTGCAGCGGGCCTTCTCTGTCTATCCTGTACTTGGATTGCAGCAGGCCTTCCCTGTGTATCCTGTACCTGGATTGCAGTGGGCCTTCCCTGTGTATCCTGTACCTGGATTGCAGCGTACCTTCTCCTGTTGTATCCTGTCTGAATTGCAGCGTACTTCCTGTGTATCCTGTCCTGAATTGCAGCGGGCCTTCCCTGTGTATCCTTTACTTGGATTGCAGCGGCCTCCCGGTGTATCCTGTACCTGGATTGCAGACAGGGCCTTCCTGTGTATCCTGTACCTGGATTGTCCGAGCGGCACCTTCCCTGTGTCCTGTACCTGGATTGCAGCGGGCCTTCCCTGTGTATCCTGTACCTGGATTGCAGCGGGCCTTCCTGTGTATCCTGTACCTGGATTGCAGCGGGCCTTCTCTGTTATCCTGTACCTGGATTGCAGCTGGGCACTTCTGTGTATCTGTACCTGGGATTGCAGCGGGCCTTCCCTTGGTATCCTGTACTTGGATTGCCGCAGGCCTCCCTGTGTATCTCTGTACTTGGATGCAGCGGCCTTCCTGTATCCTGTATTGGATTGCAGGAGGCCTTCCCTGTGTATCCTGTACCTGGATTGTAGCGGGCCTTCCCTGGGTATCCTGTACCTGGATTGCAGCGGGCCTTCCCTGTGTCTCCTGTACGTGGATTGCAGCGGGCCTTCCCTGTGTATGCTGTGCCTGGGATTGCAGCGGGCCTTCCCTGGGTATCCTGTACCTGGATTGCAGCGGGCCTTCCCTGTGTCTCCTGTACCTGGATTGCAGCGGGCCTTCCCTGTGTATCCTGTACCTGGGATTGCAGCGGGCCTTCCCTGTGTATCCTGTACCTGGATTATATTATTATGTCACATGTATTAGGCAACGCTCATGGTGACAACGACGTCCGCGCGCCCCCGTGTGGTAGCCGCCCGCTCTCCTGCAGCACCAGCGATCTGTGAATTTGGCTGCAGGAGATTGAGGAGGCGTGGTGGCCGCGTCACGAGGCTGGTTTACCCTCATTGGCTGAACCAGCTCACAGGATGCTGACGTCACGCACAGCCACCTGAAAAGACCAATCGTCTTAGAAATAAAGATAGACAAACATATGAAATCAGTTTATTTTTCTTGGTAATTATCATGTTTATTAATTGTAAACTTGAGTTGTTGCCATATTTTATAAGCCTTGATTGGGGCTGCTATTTTCATTCCAGTGTAAGTGATTTTAGGACTTTAAACTCTGTTTTTAAGGGTCTTATTCAATATTCAAGTCATTAGGAGTTTTCAAGTAATCTGCACAATCCCCTTAAATGCTTTAATATTGAACGATTTCCCCAAACGATGCACAAAAGGCATTAACAATTTTTTTTTTTTGTATTCCTTATGTTCAAATATCTCTTTGGAAGGGTTAGTGTTTAGAGTTTATGTAAAGATTAGCTTGTTCTTGCATTGCAAAGCCACATAAAAATGGGACTATAGATGTTTTTTGTTTTTTTTTACTGCAAACTCTATTTTTATAAAAATCAGTGATTTGAACATGTCAGAAAAGCAAACATTACAGCCTCTGAGTGTCCAATGTGGGAACGCCCGAACCGTTTCGTCATGCAACACGCTGTTCTCAAGACCTCTCAGCGGAGAGAATGGCGTGTTACACGCAAAACCCGGTCGGACGGTCCTACATTTGCCACTCAGAGGCTGTAATGTTGGCTTTTTTTTAATGTCATTTTAATTAGTTATTTAAATAAATGGGGGAACAGAAAATAAAGGGAGTGAGAAGATCAGTCACAATATATATTGCCATCTTTTACATAGAGTTATATCACATTCATGAAGTCTTCATTATTGTTCCATTTGTTATCTGTTGTTACTTATATATTTAACGGTGGGACTGAAGGATGGGGAACATGTATACTGAAGGAAGGGGGAAAGTTTTTTAACGTGTTAGAATGAAAAAACATGTATTTTTTATACAGCGACTGTCTATGGTGTGAATATATGGCTTCCCACTCAACTATATACTTAGTACTTTAGTGTAACGGATTTTCTGACCTGACTGACCCACCCAATCTCACACTGGCCCCTGTGGTCTAACCAGTCCCCATTACATGGTCGTGTCTGGTGGTGCACCTGTTGGCAACAGGACTCCTGAGTCTCCCGCATGATGTTGTGTGGGGAATGCCAACCCAGACAGGCAGCTGAGGTAGTGTGCTAGAGTCCTACCTACATACAGTGCAGCGCCTCCACCTCATCAGGATCTCTGCGTCCGCAAGGAGATGGTTCTGATGAGGAACTCCTTCTTGGTGGTGCCTTCCGCTGTGGAGTAACTTCACACTCGCACAGTGGGGTTGTCGTGAAACAGGGCATCTTTATTGATGATGGTATGGGCAGACTGCCCCTTGCAGCAAGAGCTCAGCCGCTCATCTTCTGTGCTCTCCTTACTGAAGGTTTATCTGCCCTCCCAATGGCGTTGGATCACCTCTCCCCTCAGGGAGATCACCACCTGTGCCAGGTCCCTGGACACAGTGTAGGCCCTGCCAGCCTTAGTGCTGCAGGTCAGGCTATTTGCTGCAGAATCACGTTAGATTATCCCCTTGACCTTGAACATAACCTTGCATACATGCTGAACCACTAACTTTGGGCAGTGCTGTGCCTTATATACCAAGGAAATGGCTCCACCTCCTGTGTCACTAACAATGGACACAAGGTCTGTTACCACTCCCCTCATGTACATATGACACCTCACCAGGGTGTGAGGGCAAACCTCCATGATTGATGCTGGCAATCCTGTATACTTACCAGGCTTACTGCCAGCATGAGAGAGAACTGTATACCATTTTTACCACATGTCTACATTAGTAACAGGTGTTGTCCAGCTCCAATTCAGGGAGAAGGTTCTTCTGTTCAGTCATGGTGGGATCATCAGTGAAATGTGGACGTATAAGAGAGGAGTATTGCCACTATGTTGTATATATAAATTGAGTCATAAAAAGGCAATGTGAATGCCTGCTAAGGCTAAGGCCCCGCTGCCTCAGACCACGCGCCCGCACTGCAGACAGGCGGCGCGTGGAGAGGCACTTGGGGCTTTTTCCGGTCCAAAGGGACAATTTTTGCGAGCGGGGGGGGGGGGGGGGGGGGCCAAAAGGGGGGGGGGGGCGGGACCGCCCATCACCTGTTCAGCCCCTCAGCACCGCAACTCAGCTGTTCAGCCCCTCAGCCCCTCAACTCAGCCGTTCAGCCCCTCAGCCCCTCAACTCAGCCGTTCAGCCCCTCAACCGCTGAGCCCCTCAAATCCTCACACACAGACACACACACAGACAGGCACTCACGCACTCAGGCACACACACAGACAGGCACTCACGCACTCAGGCACACACATACACACACACAGACAGGCACTCAGGCACACACACACACACACAGACAGGCACTCACGCACTCAGGCACTCACGCACTCAGGCACACACATACACACACACAGACAGACACTCACGCACTCAGGCACACACATACACACACACAGACAGGCACTCAGGCACACACACACCGACAGGCACTCACGCACTGTGGCACTCACATACACACACACAGACAGGCACTCACGCACTCAGGCACACACATACACACACACAGACAGGCACTCAGGCACACACACACACACAGACAGGCACTCACGCACTCAGGCACACACACACACACACAGACAGACACTCACGCTGCTTTCCCCCCACACTCCTCCCCGCTCCCCGAAGCCTCCCCTCCTCATTGGCTCACAGCCACACCACGTGACGCGTCGCCGCTTGGGATTACAATTCTCTTGAATCCCCTGGCGGCTGATGCGTCACAGCGTGTAGTGAGCTGTGCAGCCAGGGGGGACTGTGACCGGCTCGGGAGGATTCCCCTGCTGGTGGGGAACGCTCGTGCGGCCGCCCGCGCCGCCGGGCGCAGCGGGTCCCAGGCCTGAGTGCTTTCCCTAGTGAATTTCAGAGGGAGTTGGAAGTCTCATACCTGCAGTGAAACCAACAATTACATTTAAAGCAGCAATAGGGGTCTCATTTTTGAAATGTTATTTATTTGTTATTACAGGATTGAAGCAGGGGGTCTCCGGAGCTGAACTACCTTCATTTCAGCTCATGGAACCCCCTGCTTCCAGAGATACTTACCTCCATAGGGGGTGCCGGTATCTCTTTTTAGTTTAATATCCCGGTGACGTTGGCCAATAGGAAACTGCACTGGATGACATCACAGCTTCCTATTGAACCCACATGACGTGGGACATTTAAACACCACCATTTTGTTCGGTACACTTTCTTTGACTGCAGAGTTCACAGACACCCCCTACAGAAGTAAGTATCTCTGGAAACAGTGGGTCTGCAGAGCTGAAATTCACACAGTTCCGCTCAGAGGACCCCCGGCTTCAATCCTATAATACTTTTTTTTTTAAGTGAAACCTGTTTTGCTGCTTTAGGAAAAACAAATACACTCCTCTCTAGATATTTGTGTATATTGTTTTTTTTTTTTACCTCTTTAGCCCGGAAGATGCCAGTAAAGGATTGCATTACAAGACCCACAATGGATCTCGCCAATGGAGCAATAGAGACATCTTGTGGGCAAGAGACATCTCAACAATGATTTATTCTAAGTGTAACGGTATTTCTGAACCGGCCTGACCCACCCCATATTATCACATATTGGCCCCTGTGGTCTAACCGCGCCCCATTACAGTTGTTGGTAGTGTCTGTGGTGCACCTGTTGGCCAACAGGACTCCTGAGTCTCCCGCATGATGGTGTGTGTGGGGAGGAACCGTCCAGACAGGCAGCTGAGGGTAGTGTTGCTGAGTCTCACCTAGTTCCAGTGCAGCGCCTCCACCTCATCAGGGTCCCTGCGTCCGAAGGGAATGATCTGTTGAGGAACTCCTCCGTGGTGCTCCTCTTGTACATTCACTCCAACATGTACACGAGAGGGTTGTGAATGAGAACATCTTTATTGGTTGATGTGGGCTAGCTGCCCCGCAGTATTATCTTAGCCACTCATGCAGTTCGGCCTCCCTTTAAAAGTGTGTATCTCTCCTTAGATAGGGATTCCTATCCCCGCAGGGATCACTGCCCTGTGCCAGGTCCCTGGACACAGTCTCCTCTTCAGTTACTATAACATAACTAGAACTTCTTATCAAATCAGGCTAGTACTTGAACTTGAACTCCTGCCAGAAATGGATGCAGATCTAACTTTAGGCTCAGTGCTGTGCCTTATGTACACTCTGGAAGCTGACACCACTTGACATCACAACCCATGGAGTACAGAGCATGTGACTAACTCCCATCATACACAGGGCACCCACCAGGGGTCCTCCCCAGACCCTGTGCCATGTGAGGGCAAACCTCCATAATTACTGCTGGCATGCCCACAACTTACCAGGCCTTACTGTCAGCAGGAGAGATGACTGTAGCCATTTTACATGTCCGCAACATTCTCCCCCTGGTGAATCCCATCGTCCTCGCTGGGACCTAAATTTGTATACCCTTTTCCAGGAAGCACTGAAATACAACACATAATTAGATTAACTTCACGTACAATTTCCATGGTGTATAACAAAAATGACTACAGTACATTCCGCCAAGCCCGCCCCGACCAGCAGCCACGAACCCGCGTAATGTATATGTACCCCCTAAAAATAGTGACTCGGGTCAGGTTTCTTGACCTCTCTACCGCCCATGTCTATGACCGTGACGTGATAGTGCCTAGGCAGTCCCCTCTCGGGCCTATATGTCACCCTGTGTTTATAAATGTTTCTGCCAATGCCCCATACACGCACTAAGTGCTCTATGCGCTCCTCGGCCTTCTTCCCTATCACGGAACTCCCTCTTCCTACTAAGTGCATTTCAATGGCCTCCCTAAGCCACCTATCCCGGTTGTCCTCTATCTCATCCATGAGAGGCTCAGGGACATACGGGTACTCCAACCCGTGGGATGATTTATACCGAGCCATTATGGTTCTCTCGGCCCTACTTATCCTGGTCAGGTCAGCCTTACCTGCCCTCCCAGGTAACACCCATGATAGGGGCTCATCAGGGTCTACGGGGTCTGATAGGATGCTAGGACCCATGGGTTCTATCTCCCTATTCTCAATCTGCAGCCACCGCTCCTGCAACTCTCTATCCCTTTGTTCAGGTGTAAATTCTCCCACAGCCCACCAGTAATCCACTACATCTTCTCGCCGGATGAGGAACCGGGTGCGGTCCATCCAGGCGGAGTACCCTTCGAATAGTGGGGCCCACCAACGGTTCTCTCTAAATCTATTTGACCCCCCTGACTCCCTATCATCTACAAGGGAAAATACTCCCGACGACCGTTCAGATCGCGGTACAGACCACCTAGAAGATCCCGGGGCCTTTTTCACCGTCGCAGGAACTGCAGGGGGCAACCACCGGCCTACCGCAGCCACTCTCAACTCTCCCCCTCCCCAAGAATCGCCCTCCGTAGCGCCACTGCGCTGTCTTTCCCCAGTCCGTCTCCCTTCTCCCCCTGATGATATGTCCACAGATTCCAAACTAGGCGGGGAACCCGGGGACCGTGTGATTGGGGCAGGGGTATTAGCTAGGGCGTGGGATTGGGCGTATGGGCAAGAAATTGGACCCCACGGGGTTACGACCCGTTCCTGGCTGTCCGTAGACTGGTCCAATGAGGATATCTCACCCTCCTCAGTCCTTGAATCGCCCATCCAGCTCCTGGGCCTTGTAGGTGATCGGGGACCTTCCCCCGATCGCCGAAGCGTCGCTGCATTCTTTCTAGGGGTTCCGCTGTCGCCACCGGAAGTGATGTCCTCCCCGGAACCGGAAACACCGTCATCGCGGGTTGGACCCCCATTCGGGATCTCTTCTTCGATGACGACATCCGGAAGCTCCGCCGTCGTCCTCACCGGAAGTGATGCCGTCTCTCCACGTGCGCCTGCGGCCTGGCATGGCCTCTCCGCTCCTACACCGTCTGCTGGGGCAAGGTAAGTGAAGGGACTCCTCTTACCCGTCCGCAGGGGTGCCGGCGTCTCTCATCCGTCGCCGCCACGTTCTGAGGCGGAGGGACTCCGTCTCTTGGCTCGCCGATCTGCGGGGGACGTTCTGTCTTTCTGACAGCTGCCACTCACCCCACGGGGTGTCGTCCGTCCTGTGTCCCTCTGGGATCCCGATTTCGCCGCCGCTAGTTCACGGAGGTCCTCATCTGAGTAATCTCCCTTCCCGGATCTCGGGGTCACCGAGCGTGGTGAAATTCTTGTCTCTGCGCGATCGGGGAGTGACCCGACCGCCTCGGTCGCCCCTGACCCAGCTGACTTGGTCGACTGCAGTCCCCTCTCTCCGGGACTCGCACGGTTGAGCCATAGTGCGCCAGGGGACTCGGCGGAGCGCTTAGCCATGTCCCCCGGGGGGTCAGCAGGTTGAATGGGTATAAATGTGGGCATGGGCCACAGATATAATGTCCCGCAATGTGGGCAACGTGCCGCCGTGTTGACAGTGCCTCCGGGCAGCCCGCATTGTAGGCAGAGCCCGACCACCGTCTCGGTGTTAGCCACCCTTACTACTAGTAGCCCGCCGGGTACTTGCTTTGCGTGCAAAATATCCCTCTTTCTTGCAAATCATTTCCGCGGCCGGAACTACTTTTTGTAGTGGCGCCGTCTGGATATCAGTCCCTGGGCCCAGTGGGTGCATTCCCACAGGCCATAGTTGAAAGTCACTCCCCCTGGTGGAAATCAGGGGAGGGTCCCATAGACTAAGCGGTTGACTCAGCACAGGGGCCGAGTGAGTCACTGTCCATGACGGCGCAGCCATAGCTTTCGCGCCATGCCCCCCATCAGGGCGGGGCTCTGCTGCTCGCGCCATTCCCGGCCAGCTCTTTGCAAGTTCTGCATCAGACTGTCCCATGCGGTTTCCCTAGCAAGCGGGAACCGCCATTTTGGTTGGCTTTTAAGCCCAAAAAGTCAGTTTGTTTGCTCTCCTCGCGGGGTTCTCCCCCAATTATCACAATTTCCTCACACTCTTCAAGGGTGGCCCCTCGGTGTTCCAGACAGGATAAAAACGGGGCAGCCACGGCCTTTGCTCCGCTCCAGAGCAGACTGGTTAACGATAATTCGGCGACAGTTTGCTCTTCAGTGGGGCGCACGCCACGGGTGCCCTCCCCATCAGCCTCTGGTCGCCATTTTGTGTTCTCCGCACCACGCGGATCCTCCATTCTCTCATAACAGTTATCGTACATGGGACTCCGCTCTGCGGGGCAGCCTCCACATCAGTACAATAAAGATTGCTCAGATGCACCACCACATGTGTACCTGATCTAGGCTGGACTCATGTTGCACTACCTGAGGCTAGGCTCACTCTCTCAGTGTCTGCTGTGTCTCCTTCCTCCCAGTCTGTGCTCCCTATGGTAAGTGTCTGGAATGGGCTCGGTACTCTGGCTCTGCCATGCAGTACTTGGGGCGTCTACCTCTCTTGGTCAGCCTAGTGCAGACCCTCTCCAGGATTCCTGACCAAGTTACAGGCTATCCCTTCTGGCGTCCTACCAACTAGCACTGCCTCAAGGTGACTCGGTCAGCTATAGCCTGGCTCCAGACCCCTCACTCCTTCCAGGCCCCTAGGTTGTCCCTGCGAACTGACAATATCCCGTCAGCCCCCTGACCACCCCTAGGTCCGTCCCTACGCAGCACAAAGTGGCAGCAGATACTCTCCCTGTTTCCCAGTGTGCCTAGCTAGAGCCTGTCCTGATGACAGATCTGATCTCAGCAGCGCCTCCAAATGTAACGGTATTTCTGAACCGGCCTGACCCACCCAATCTCACATTGGCCCCTGTGGTCTAACCGGCCCCCATTACAGTGTGGTAGTGTCTGGTGGTGCACCTGTTGGCAACAGGACTCCTGAGTCTCCCGCATGATGGTGTGTGGGGAGGACCCGTCCAGACAGGCAGCTGAGGTAGTTTGCTGAGTCTCACCTAGTTCCAGTGCAGCGCCTCCACCTCATCAGGGTCCCTGCGTCCGCAAGGGGATGATCCTGTTGAGGAACTCCTCCGTGGTGCTCCTCTCTGTACATTCACTCCACACATGTACACGAGAGGGTTTGTGAATGAGAACATCTTTATTGGTTGATGTGGGCTAGCTGCCCCTCGCAGTATTATCTTAGCCACTCATGTCCAGTCAGTGCCTCCCTTTAAAAGGTGTATCTCTCCTTAGATAGGGATTCCCTATCCCCGCAGGGATCACTGCCCTGTGCCAGGTCCCTGGACACAGTCTCCTCTTCAGTTACTATAACATAACTAGAACTCTCATCAACTCAGGCTAGTACTTGAACTTGAACTCCTGCCAGAACTGGATGCAGATCTAACTTTAGGCTCAGTGCTGTGCCTTATGTACACTCTGGAAGCTGACACACCTCTGACATACAGCATGGCAGAACTCAGAGCCTCACCAGACATCACGCAGGAAAGTGATCACTCAGACACAGAGACCGCTGTGCAACTGTAACAGGCGCAGGCAGGTGCAAGGCCCAAACGGACAGTCACACTGACACAAAAGGCCAGCGAAAAATATGAGACTGACATTGAAGCACACCGCGAAAAGTTAGAGAAGGCCTGGGAGGACACTGGTCGTGAAATATGTAACGTTGCAAGTACTACTGATCAGGAGAAACAAATTAGACAAGCTATAGCCCAATTGAGGTCAAGTCACAAACGTTACCAAATGCTGTCACAAACATATCTCTCCTACCTAAAAAGAATTAACATGGAGGAAAGCCTCAGCGAACGTGACCAGCAGGAGGCAACTGACCTGGAGTGTGACGGCTTCGTGCAGACCATTATCACTGAGGCCGAAGACCAGAGAAAGGACCTTTTGCTGGAAACCGCATCACAGCGCTCCACCACATCCAGACACTCATCAAGGTCAGCAAGATCAGCACAATCCAACGCGTCCAGCGCAAGTGCTATCAAGGCGCGAGCCACCACGGAGGCCGCACGTGCCAGGGCCGAATATGGTCGGAGAGAGGCAACCGTACGGGCAGAAAGAGCGCGCATAGAAGAGGAAGAGCGGAACGCCGCTGCTGCTACTGCCGCCGCTGCCAATGCCGCCGCACGTAGAAAGGCCGAATTGGACGCGGATCTAGAGGCACTTAACCAAGAGAAGGAAGCCGCCGCCGCCATAGCCCAAGCTGAAGTCCTGGAAGCAGCCGCGCAAAAGGATGGCAGGGAGCAACCGTACAGATGGATTGCCTCAGAGGATCCGGTCCGACGCACTGAAGACTACGTAAGGAGCCTCTTCAGTGTAAATACCAGCGCACCATCTCAACACGGAGGGAGTGACACCACAGACACCGAAGACTTGCTAGGACCACGAGGAGAAGACGCTGCTCCGTCAAAGGCACATGCTGCCTGGGATAGCCACAGCCGCAACAGTGATCCACACGCCAGCGCGCACACGGATGCACTACAACGGGCTCGCCATCCAGGTACACCCACACGGGGAAACACAGCCCCTCACACCGACCAGCAGTCATCACGTGTCCACGCCAAGGAAGAGGCTACCGCACGGACCCTCCCAGCAATTACCTCAGAACGGGACAAACACGCCGACGCCTCAGGCCTGACAGACATAGCCAAGTATATGATCCAGCGCGACCTGGTGCAAGCAGGGCTCATCTGCTTCGACGACCGCCCTGAGAACTACCGGACGTGGAAGTTCACGTTCAAAGACGCAATCAACAGCTTGGACTTCTCAGCAAGGGAAGAGCTCAACCTGCTATTCAAGTTCCTGGGGAACGAATCCAGAGAGTACGCGAATAGACTGCGAGCTGCAAACGCGCATCAACCCCAAGTAGGTCTTGACCTAGTGTGGGAAAGGCTAGAAGAGTCCTACGGCAGCCCCAAAGCAGTCGAGGATTCGCTCTTCAAAAGAGTTGACAGCTTCCCCAAGATCACAACTAAAGACTACTCGAAGTTACGAGAGCTTGGGGACCTGCTGCAAGAACTGGAGTTCGCAAGGAAAGACCATTCCTTAATAGGTCTCAACGTCCTAGACTCAGCTCGTGGAGTGAGACCCATCCTGGAGAAGCTACCCTTCAACCTCCAAGAAAAATGGATCTCACAAGGCTCCAAATACAAAAGGGAGAAGCAAGTCGTCTACCCCTCATTCTCAGTTTTCTTGAGCTTCATTCGCGAAGCAGCAAGGACGAGGAACGACCCCAGCTTCTTCTTAGGTGCGCAAACCACATACAGTGCAAGCAGCCTGAGGAACGAGAGACCAGCGTCGAGATATGGTAACCCCCAAACACCCATCTCGACCCGCAGGACGGACGTGCCTCCCACGACCCAAACTACTCCCGATCAGTCGGTCGCCGGAAGGAATAGCCAACCACATCCGGCCGGTAGAACAAGGCGCCAAGATCCTGCTGCTGCTCGGTAGGGACATCATGAGGGTACATAAAGTCCGTAAACAGCATAACGGACCCCACAACGTGCCATATGCCCAAAGACTTGACCTAGGATGGGTGATAGTGGGCAACGCGTGCACCAACAAAGAGCACGGGCAAGACAACGTTGATGCCCGCAGAACGGTGGTGACAGAATGTGGACACACATCTCTCTCTGAACCATGTCTTGGCCATCTCCAAGTGACCGAAGGGCCAAGTGAAGAGAAAAGACAAGGTCATACCCCTGAGATCAACAAAGACATCCTCACGTCGAGGGGATGCGACAATGGCCTAGGATGCTCAGCAGTCCAGACAGCTAAGGATGATGAGTCGATTCCACCGAAGGAAGAAAGTAACCTCCCAAAGGTGACCGACAAAGGGATCGTCCAAAAGACAATAAACGATCAAACAGTTCTCTCGCGAGCAATGGCACGATTAAGATGTACAGTTGTTCCTCTCCATAGAGTATCAAGTGACAAAGCAACCAGCTGCCACGGCTGGCATAGCCGTAAAAGATTACGCCCCACAGGTGAAGCCACAGTGTCAAAAAGACTGTCCTCTCCTACGTCTAAAAGAAGATGGCCACAGAGACATTTCACAAAGGGATTTACTAGGACAAAAGAGACTGTTCTTCGTTACGTCCAGGGAGACAATAACCTCCCGATGGCAGTCAACAGAGAGACACAGAAGTGTTTCACCAAACGACGTGGAGATGTTCCCGTGCAAGAAAAATGCACCGATGACCTACGGTGCACAGCGTTCCAAACAACAAGGGACGGCAAACGAACACCATCAAGGGAAGATAGAGGATTCCTGAGGCTAACTGTCGAGGAGCTCTCTAAAGACGGACTAGGCAGTTGGGTGACTCCGCTACCATCCCATTCACCAAAAGGACGCTTCCCAAACAATGGAGAACATGCCATCTCTAGGTTCACTTCGCACCTCCGCGACCTAAAAAGGGAACCAGAGACCAAAAACAACTTTGTGTCCTTCATCCAGAAGATATTCTTTACCGGCCACGCAAAGCCAGCACCTCTAATGGAGGAAGGTGAAGAATGTCGGTACCTCCAATCACCTGGGGCCTACCACCCTCAGGAACCCGATCAAATCCGGGTAATGTTCAACCCCAGCACTCAGCTTCAGGGAGTCTCTCTGAGAGATGCCCTCTTTACTGGACTAGATTCGACAACCAGTCTTCCAGAAGTGTTGTTCCGCTTCCGCAAGGAACCAAAAGCCATCTCCTTCTGCCGCACGCCAGGTGATAGGGTGACAAGCTACCACGACTGGCACACTTACAAGGGGATGTACTCTGTGGATAAAACTACAGAGACAAAAGGACTGTTTTCTCACAAGGCTAAAAGGAAACAGTGCCAGAAACTCTTACAAAAGACATTGTGGTGCATCAAGCTAACCAAGAGCTGTGCACCCACCTGACTTCCCTTACTGGAAGGTTGGCCAAAGGACTTTGACGCCAGTGGTACCGGCCGGTATCACCTTGCTATGGGAATATGGACCTTTGCATTGTTATGTTATGTTTGCATTGCACATATGTTCCACATAGCCTGTCATATAGTGGTATCTACAGATACCAGACAGGGAGTGTCATGGTACAGGAATACCCCTGTCTGCACTTCTGTTTCACCCCCCCTTTCCTCGCAGCCCTGCTTGCCAGCTTATTAGTGCCAGTTGTATGTGTTTTGTTCTGCACACAAACACAGTGCTTGTGTGATAAATACAGTGCCATTTCCCCTCTCCCAGCAGCTTGCTGTATTAGAGATGCAACATTATTGCTACATGTTGTAGCTCCCCCAGACACTCCTGTGAGTTGCCATAGCAGCCCCAGCCTTTCTCTCAAATGGGCTAGTCTGCTTTCTCCCCCTCTGCTCTGCCCACAGATGGTCTGTCCCCAGACTATCTTACTACCCAGCATACATTGCCATTAACTTTTCACCACACCACTGGATGAGTGAGTACCTTGCTGTAACCCCTGTAATGGTGCAGCAGGATTATCTTTTCACCTCCCTTTACTACTAAGCACACACAGAGATATTTAGACCTACACCTCTACACAAGGTTTTTCCCTGCTTTCTCCAAATAAAGTAAGAAAAGAAACAGACCTTGTCGTGCTTGGAAAAGAGGGCCGAGTTCACACTATCTGAGCTAAGTCATCCTACATGTGACCCTCTGGCTTCCAGAATAAGGAAGGAATTTATTTTTCCCCTTATATGATATTATTGGATGATATTTCTTCCTCTGGATCAATATACTGTAAGTACGGATATAAGATAAAGTATCTGGCGTCTAAATTTAGCATAGGTCAAACTTGATGGACGCATGTCTTTTTTTCAACCTCATCTACTATGTAACTATGTAACTGTGTAACTATGTAACTGGGAGGCACATATCCAGCATCAGTGAAAAGAGGCGTCTCCCTGACCAATGACTCAGTCAGTAACAGTAATGCTGTTCTGTTTTTCAGGTCGGCTCACTGATAAGAACCTGCTAGGGAACCATTTTAGCTCATCCCAAGATTCCTGCATTGTGTGGCCAATATCAGACCCTCCAACATATAGCGCTGGATAATATGTAAAAATACAACAAAAAAAAGGTTCAAACTGCACAACCGTCTTACAATCAAATTAAAAATGCATTAAAAAATCGATGTTTCGGTATAAAACTATACCATCATCAGGATTTAAAGTCACGGGATCAGTGCAAATATTTATAGGGCTCCCTAAATCTAAAACACCCACCTCAGGCCAACTCTAGTCCTCAAGGGCCACCAACAGGCCAGGTATCCTTTAAGGACTGAAGTTGGTCACCCCTGTCCTATTTCATCTCCCAAACCTCGCCCCCAGGGCGCGTATATGACATTACTGCAAAGCTCATTGTTATGAATCTCCAAAATAATTGTTAGATAGAAATGTGAACAAAACTGTATACAGTGAGTAAACGATATTAAAAAAGGCACAGAACATTTGACTCCATATAACTTATAATGATGAGTTATAAGTTTTGTAATTGACCACACATGTAATTGACTTAATGACTATAGACAAACAGGACCTGTTAAGCCATACTGATGACTCGACAATATTTTATTCTGACTAAAACATTGTCTAAAAACACTAGCAACATTTCTCCTGCAAAGTTATAGTGCAGAGCAACAATGCAATAAAGTAGTAAGTATCTAGCTTTGCCTAAATGCTCACAGCTGTCTTAGGCCGTGCGTATAGTGCCCGCGACGGGCGACGCGACGCGTGACGTCACTGTCGCCGGTAGCGAAAGTTGTATTTCGGTTTGCGGGGCGGCGCGGGCGACCAGGCCATTGATTGGTTCAGGGGCTGTCACATGAGGTGACAGCCGCTGAAAAATCAAATATTCCCGGCTTCCGAAAATCGGTCGTCACGTCGCCCTGTCGCTTTGTCGCCGTCGCGCTTACTATAAGCGCAAGCGACGGCGCCAATGCATTTGTTTTTGGGCGACGTCGCGTCGCCGGCACTATAAGCGCTGCCTTAGATGTCACACAATTGGTGAGCTCTAAACAAAAGCTCAACTTTATTAACCCCTGCACAGCTGAAGCATATACACAACAGTTGTATTGGGGCGGTCACCTCTATATATTAAAACCTCTATTAAGGTCACATAAGCACATCAGTATCAATTAAATAAAACTTACTAAACTTCTTTAAAAAAAATAAACCAGAACTGTAAACATGAACTCCAAAAAGGATTTTTTCAGAAAAAACACTCAAGATGATTGCAGTCTTTGTATGTAGGGAATGGGATATCGCGCCTATCTGTGTTACAGCTACAATGCAGTAAGCCGAGGGCAACCCTCAACTGGCAGAAAGAAATTAATAAAGATTTTTTTTTGCCAGCAGAACACAAAAAGCAACATAGTACATGCGTGACCGGCAAACATCAATCGCGCATGCGCGCTTGGCAACTACCGATCCGGCTTGCGAACGAGCAGCCGGCAAGTGCCAATCGCGCATTTGCGGCCAACGAAAGAAAAACATTTTGCCTGGGGCCCCGCGCTTGCCTAGCTACGCCACTGTGTACAGAATATAGTACAAATAGCTGAAAGGCTGTGCTGGAGGTGGCTAACTCAAGTCCTCAAGGTCCACCAACAGTTCTGGTATTAGGAATAACTCTGCTTCAGCACAGGGGCTCAATCAGTGGCTCAGTCTTCGACAGCAACTTTTACTGAGCCTCTGATTGAGCCACCTGTGCTGAAGCAGGGCTATCCTTAAAACCTGACTTGTAGATGGTCCTTGAGGACTGGAGTTGGCCACCCCTGTTTTTAGGCCTAGACTGATGAAGTTCTTTAGTGGGACATCACCAAGTTGAAGCTAAAAATAAAATACCATGAAGCAGAGTGGATGGCTGCTTTAATATAAAAGGGATATGGTTTCTGAACTTCTATTCTCTCCACAGTATCTGCGTAACTTAAAATTCAGGAAGCACTATAACAATGTTTGACATAGATCGGAACTCCGGAAAGAAAATCCTGTGTGCATTCCATATATATTCTGCGCTTTGTCTAAAATCGTTAGGATTTCACCAGCACTGACAGGACTAAAATAACACAGTGTAGGTAAAACGTTGATACATTCTTATGAATCACTGACCAGAAGCAACCCTGGGTCACTGACCATCAACATTTAGTTGTGATGAGTTGCAATTTACTCATCATCACAACTTCTAATACTACTTTGAAGAGCTTGTGATGAAAGATATAGATTTTCTACCCTGCGTTCACAAGTAGACACGTTTGCTTCAGATTTTGGGACCCGTTCTATAGAACGGTATACAAAAAAACATGAATAATGTTGGGGGGGATAGGGGTGGGTTTGCTGGGATTGTGTGTTTATTAACTTTTAGAACCTGATATTGATAGCCAAATCTTTCATAAGAAACTCACACTAGATTGTAAAAGCCTTGGGTCAGGGACCTCCTTCTTATTGTCTCAGTTTGTCTAAACATGTATGTACTCTTTTATCATACAATCTTATTGTACATTGTACTGCGCTGCAGAATATGTTAGCACCATACAAATAAAGTATTATTATTATAATAATTATTATTTTACTCTCTCATTAGTTGTCCCAAATGGTGCTGAAGCAAACACAATTCCTGCAAAGCACCATCATATGTTAATGTGCATGTCCCATGGTCCACTAAGCCGGTTTTATTTTGAATATTAACTATGTCTATGGAGTCTGGTGATTCTGCACTATTATGCTTTATCAGTAAATAGATATGTTCCTATTTATCTATTTAGTTTTAATTTAAACTTTCCCCATCATTACTGGAGATTTATATGAGGCAATCATTACAAAAGAGATTCAATTTCAACAAGCTGGCAAATATTTGGTAGTCATACATATTTCGCATAATAACTTCCCTTAAGGGGGCCTAGTAATATAAAACACATGAAAATTAACCATTAGGCTCACCTAATCTACCCATTATCAATACTCTTATTACCTGCTAGCAGATAAGATACATTAGATAGTCATTATTGAGCAGTACATAAGTATATTAAAGCACATTTTAATTCTATCCTTGTAGAATTCAATATTTGGCTAACAGGTTGAAGAAAATGTAATCCAAAATGATGTCCAGAAATCAAACAGGGTTTGTGTCAGGCAAGTACTCGCCTTACAACACCAGCAAGATGTACACAGTTTTGCAATATTGCTCAGATGTTAGAGTACATAAGAATAATAACTTTGATGCCTCTTGATTTAGCTCTTATCCTTAGTCTTGATGCCAAAAAAAGCATTTGAGATGGTCAGCTGGGACTATATTTTTAATACATTGAAATAATTTGGTATAAAGGAAACTTTTCCAGGCCTTAAGAGTTTTATATTCCAACCCCTCAGCATCACTGATGGCTAAAGGTACTTTGTTTAATCCTTTTTCTATGGGTAAGAGAACAAGACAATAATGTCCACTTTGCCCAACTATTTGTTTTGCTCTGAACTGGATAGGTAGAAGAGAAGAGGAGCACAGCTCACAGCATCCAAAAATGCGAAATAAGGGCAACTCCAAACATGGGAAAAAATATATATTAACCTTTAATGATCAGCTTGGCAATAGTATAGGAGCACGCACCAACGCGCTTCATTCCGTTGGTGCGTGCTCCTATATTATTGCTAAGTTGATCATTAAAGGTTACCATATATTTTTTCCCATGTTTGGAGTTGCCCTTATTTCACATTTTTGGATGCTGTGAGCTGTGCTCCTCTTCTACCTATCTGGATTCTTCCTTTGGAGGACTGCACGCCGGGGAATCCATCCATCTGGAAAATTACTAGTCAGGTAAAGGGCATTAGCCCCTCGTCTGTTACCTTTCTATTTTCTGGACTGTCTTATGTTATACCCCAGTGGTGATTTAATGTTTATTGGAGACCAAGTATTGGGGTAGCTGTGTGGGCACCACCAGGTCTCTATTTTTCACCCTGGGATGTTCATTCCTGTCATCGTATTATTGTTCCTGGATTCTGGATTCTCTTAATGAGATTTATGTTGTGGCGAGCTTACTGTGGTGATGCACCAATATACCACAATGCTCTGAACTGGAACCACTGTCATTGACAATTAAGAAAATAGTTTGCTGATGACATGGTACTTTTTTGTTCAAAATCTTCCCGCCTAGATTAGACAATTGATTTTTTTGTTAAAGTATTAAAAATGAGTACTCCAGCATTCTGTGATACCTTTTTTATTTGAACTAACAATTGATATTATAGAGAATTCTCCTCTCATCTTCAGGTCAATATCCTGAGGTAAAGGATAAACTGTGACCACAGATTTTATGGTCCACAGAAATACCACCAGATATCCATGAGGGGGACCTTCCTTTTTGTGGATGCTAAGTGTAATACTTAGGAATAATCTTGCCTATTCATATTTTCCCAATCTATGAGGTCAAATGCAGACCTCAAATAAATAAAATCTTAAAGAATCAGAAAAATTGAGAAACTTTCCAATCTCTTCCCCCCCCCCCCCAGACATTTAGCCTTATAAAGATGTTCAGCTTATGTTTTGCAAATGCAAGTTCCCCAACTTCAGAGGAGAGATATAAACACTTTAAACAGTAGTTTCATTAATTTTTTTGTGAAGAGGGAAGATAAGAAGAACATGCATGTCTAAATTATAGCTGACCAAAGAGAAAGGGTGACCAGAATTACCCAAATTTAGAATGGTCTCATTTGGGCATGTCTTAGTAAAGTGATCAAAGAAGCTAAAATGTTAATAAATACACAGAAACCACAATTGCCTCTCCACTTCAATTAGAATACATACCTCTTGCTAAAGTAACTTCTCTTTATGCGGAAATCCCGACTGCCGGGGGTGTCTCCAGCGCTCTTTAAACAATGGAGAAAAGTTGAATCTAAACAGGTCAATCATTTTTTTTTAGATCCGTTGTACAGCGGCATTCCCCAATTTCAGGATTTGGAACAGAAATTCCGTCTTACCCAAAAACATTTATATGTTTATTTGCAAATTAGGCGCAACATACATAAATTATCTCATTTAAATTAATCCAGATTTCATCGGCTGCCACAATGAATCCGCTCATCGGTTCTTCCCTGAAAACACAACCGGCTTCCTCTCCCTAATCTATAATTGCCCTATATTATTTATGGTGTCCTTGGAATGTTTAATGATCTCTGGTTATAACTTGAAGTGACTCATTTCTGTCTCATATATGATAACATTGTAGTATTGTTATTTCTCATTCGGGGTATGTCTACTCCACGTGGACCTCCCCCACTCCTTCTCGGGGGCGCTGGGAAGAGGTGTTGTTAGAGGGAACACGTATTTTGCATATCATTAGCCAGCAAGGCCTGTAACGGCTGAAGACAGCACTTAAACACTGTGTTGGTGAGTTTTGTAGATGCCAGTTAGCACTTAACGAGGTACTAATTTAGGTTAACACCTCGTAAAGTCATCAACGGAGCTTTGTGAATCTGGGTCAAAGTGTTCAAATAAAATGCACAGAGGTAACAATCACAGCTAAGAGATTGCTCTATTGGAATTTGGGGCACGTGGAGTGCTCAGTCTCCACCCAGTAATCCTGGCTGTAACAGCTACCAGAGGTTAGAGTGCTGTGATCCATGTGATGTGTTATTTAGCTATGCACTCAGCTACTCATCTAAAATTGCTCATGAGGGATGCACCAGAAATGAAAGTAAAAATAAATCAGATTTCCTCACCATAACTTTTGAGCGAGACTGCTGGAGCCGTGACAGGGAATAATAATAGGTCTCCTTAGTATGAGAAGGATTGAGGGCCATATGTTCTAGATATTTCACACAGAGTTTAGCTTGCTTTTATCTGCCATTCACAGCTCTTAACTAAAGCAGATTACTCAGCCATAAGAATGACATGACTTCATTTACTGTATGGAACGGGATTGAGAAACACATTGTGTTTGATGCAATCTAACAAGAAGCTTAGCGGTTCTCCTCTTGTAGAATTTCCAGGAGAAGTGTAGAAACATTTTAATGTTGACCCACTGTGCCAGCATGTTGCAGGAAAGTAAGCTGAGCTTATACTGTGTGCGATGGCGCTTGCGCTAGTGTCTGCGCGTGCACGCGCCAAGCGCAAAGTGCAGGATCCCTTGAGGTCGCTCCTAGTGCGCGCACGACGGAGCGACCACGTTTTGAAAAGACAAAATATGTGTCTTTTCAAGCCGCGGCCTCATCACGGCCGCGTCGCGGGAGCGGTTCAGCCAATCACGGTGAACCAGCGATGTGACGTCATAGCCACGCCCCCATTGCCTCCAACACTATGAGCACAGATTGCTTGTGCTACAGCAGCAAGAGCTCGCACTCTCGCAAGCAAGCGGAGTGTATGAGCTCGGCCGTAGAGGGGTAGAGACCTGTTGTACCGCGCTGCAGAATATGTTGGTGCTTTACAAATAAATAATAATAATTGGTATATTTTCACTACAGGCCATAGCTGTGGTATGTATGAATGTATAGAATTGTATTTATAGCGCTGCCAATGTATGCAGTGATTAAGAGAATTATAACAGACAGTATCGTTAGATACACAATTGGGTTGAACAGAAAGATCTGCCCTAACAATTTAAATAGTATAAAGGGAGTCTCGCGGGATAAAATAGGAGCAAGTGCAGTAGATAACATATTGAGAGTACAAGTAAATAGATCTGGAGCTGGGATTAACCAAGTGCTTCACTGGGGAGGTGAGGTTCTAGCATGACTTGAAGATGGGGGGGATGTGGATTAGCAAAAGCTGGGGTGGGAAGGTAGTTCCACTGGTAGAGAGTCGAAAGTGAAAATGGTTTGAGACACAAGAGTGCTGTAGAGTCTAATGGAGCAGAGAGGAGACAGCCCTTAGCAGAGTGTAAAGGGATGAGAAAGGGTACTCTTTAGAGATGAGATGTTACAAGAGGTAGAAGAATGTAGAGCCTTGAACGACAAAAGTAGAATTTTATACTTAATAGAAGAGTTTGATTGTGAGCCATTGAAGGTTTTTTTTAGGCGGCGCAAACTGACTGTATCATAGTGCCGAGGTGCGCAAACTGACTGTATCATAGTGGCGAGGTGCGCAAACTGACTGTATCATAGTGCCGGGGTGCGCATACTGACTGTATCATAGTGCCGGGGTGCACAAACTGACTGTATCATAGTGCCGGGGTGCGCAAACTGACTGTATCATAGTGCCGGGGTGCGCACACTGACTGTATCATAGTGCCGGGGTGCGCACACTCTGACTTGTAATCATAGTTCCGGGGGTGCTGCCACTGACTGTAATCATAGTGCCTGGTGCTCACACTGACCGTATCATAGTGCCGGTGTGCGCAAACGGACTGTATCTCGTGCTCGGTTGCACCAACTGACTGTATCATAGTGGCCGTGGGTCGCAAACGGACTGTATCATAGTGCCCGGGGTGCGCAAACTGACTGTATCAGTGCCGGGGTCGCACACTGCCTGTATCATAGTGCGGGGTGCGCCACTGACTGTATCATAGTGTCCGGGGTGCGCAACTGACTGTATCATAATAGTGCCGTGGGCGCCCACTGACGGTATCCTAGAGTGCCGGGGTGCGCAAACTGACTGTAGTACATAGTGCGGGGTGCGCAACTGACTGTAATCATAGTGCCGTGCCGGGGCTCACACGACTGTATCATAGTGGCCCGGGGTGCCACACTGACTGGATCATAGTGCCGGGGTGCGCACACTGACTGTATCATAGTGCCTGGGTGCGCACCTGACCTGTATCATATGCCGGGGCCAAACTGACTGTATCATCGTGCCTGGGTGGCGCACACTGACTGTTACATAGTGCCGGGCGCAAAACTGAACTGTATCATGAGTGCCGGGGGTTGCGCCACTGACGGTATCCCTATGCCGGGTGCGCAAACTGACTGTATCAAGTGCCGAGAGGTGCGCAAACTGACTGTAATCATAGTGTGGCCACGACGAGCGGGTGCGCAACTGACTGTACATAGTGCCGGGGCACAAACGACTGTATCATAGTGCCGGGGTGCGGCAACTGACTGTATCATAGTGCCTGGGTGCCACACTGACTGTCTCATGTTGCCGGGGTGCGCACACTGACTGGTATATAGTGCCGGGGTGCGCAAACTGACTGCTATCATAGTGCCCGTGGGTCCACAGAGACGTATCATAGTGCCGTGGGTGCGCAACTGACTGTATCACCTAGTGGCCGGGGTGGCCAAACTGACTGTAAATCATCAGTGCCTGGGTGCGCAAACTGACTGTATCATAGTTCCGGGGTGCGCACACCTGACTGATCATAGTGCCGGGTGCGCAACTGCTGTATCATAGTGCCGGGGTGCGCCACTGACTGTATCATAGTGCCAGGGGCGCAAACTGACTGAATCACTGTGCCTGGGGGTAGCACACTGAACTGTATCAATAGGCCGGGTGCGCACAAACTGACTGTATCAAGTGTCCCGGGGTGGCGCAAACGGACTGTATCATAAGTTGCCGGGGTGCGCACACTGCGTATCATAAGTGCCGGGTGCGCAACGACTGTATCTGTCGTTAATACGATCATAGTGCCTGGGTGCGGCACACTGACTGTATCATAAGTGCCGGGCGCAAACTGACTGTATCACTCATCGTGCCCTTGGTGGCGCACACTGAGCTGTATCATGTGCCGGGTGCGCACACTGACTGTATCCATAGTGCCTGTGTGCGCAAACTGACTGTAATCATAGTGCCGGTGTGGCGCACACTGAACCGTATCATAGTGCCGGGGTGCCACACTGACTGTATCATAGTGCCGGGGTGCGCACACTGACTGTATCATTCTACAGATCCGTCCACGGGTTGCTGATGTTCTCGGAGAGTATTGATAATAAAAAAAATCCGTGAAACGTGAATTTCCCTTTTTCAGGTTGATCCGCTGAAATCCAGGGCCCAAAGGGACCGGCTGATCCGCTGCGGATCCAAATTCTCCTTCAAAATTCTCCCATCTCTACTCATTATACACAGTTCATCCTTTAACTGAAAGCATGTGTCCACCACTGTAGAATCTGTCTCTGGTTTTTTTTTCCAGCATAAGGATAATGGAGCCATTTATAATGGCTACAAGTTTATTTAACATCCCCACACGCAGCTAGGCAGCTTTGTGATCATTTCTGACAATGGTGTGTTTTGATTAAAAAAAAGCCCTGTTGAGCTTTGAAGTTGTTTAGTTTGATATTCCACATATTATTACACCTGTATGTTGCTGATTATAATACATGAACCACGGGATCAAAATCAAGAAAAGTCAATATTCTGGGCCCCAAAAAATGGCATCTTGATGGGAAAATACGGATTTGTATCTGTAAGACTCCACTGAAATGTATGTAACAGGTATTCCCCCACCCAATCGCAGATAGAGTGTAGGTGCAGAGAACCTAATGTTACCGGGTGTGGTGCTTTACCTGTCAGGCTCCCAGGAGGGCTGAGCTTCCGCCACGGGGAACCTGGGGCAAGTATAATATGAGTAACCCTGTACTCGGTGCAGCGCCTCCACCTGCGATGGCTCCCGCCAGAGGGCGAGTGGTTCCTCGCAGGACAATATATATTAATACACACACAGCACGTATAACAACCAATGCCTTTACTATCGTGACCGTACTCATGCATAACAATCAATAAATCAACAGGTTTTCCTCCCTAGAGGAGACACTAACTAATGCGTCTCGCAGGACGCTACCTCCACCTGCACCTCCACCAGATGATCCCACCCAGTGTCCAGTAACCCCACACAGTATTACCCCACCCTTCAAGTGAGATATGTATGTGTGACTGCGCAGCCACTATGTCCCGTGTGAATATGATATGACTCGTTGGTGCACTTGTGGATTACCTGCCGGGCACTCTGGTGCCCGGGCCTGCCATGGAACTTCACAAAGGATCCTGATGTCGGCTGAACACAGGAACTGCCGTCCGGGGCGATCCCACCCAGATGACTGCTGCAGCGACAGCGAAGGTCTGAGCCCAAACCTCTGGATGGACGCGCAGCGTCCACTGTGTCCCTAACTGGCTCTGGATAGTGAGGGGCAGGGTCCCTAACCTGGGGCCTGTCCCTGACACAATTCACACTACTGGGTGGCTCAGGGCTATCTGGGGCCTTGGGGGCTGCTGGCCTAGTGCAGGGAGTCACTGACTCCTGCACCCTACCTCCTTTCCCTGGCTGCTCCTGGCGCTGACTGACTCGCGTGCTCCAAGCCCGCGAAATGTATCTATTCTCCCTTGCAGGGAGATGCTGTTGCCCTATTGGCTCCCTGGGGTCACGTGGGGAGCGGCTGAGGCTCATGGGACTTGTAGTCCCTTCCAAGAGCCTTCCCTGGTAGGCTAGCATTCCCACGCTTATCACTGCGCATGCGCGAGCTGTTTGTGGGCCTCCCGGCGCTTGGCTCTCACTGCGCATGCGCGGGGCAATGCGCAATGGCGGCGCCCTGCTTTGGGAACCGTCGGGAGCCTCGCAACGCGATCGCGTCCCTGGCAACCGCCCGCACGCATCCCCGGCAACCGGCCACATCGGAGGATAGCGCGTTGCTCGCGCACATGCCCCCACACCTCCCCGCGAACGGCCGCAGTGAGTACGAGGAGGGGGGGTCCACAACGGAAGGGGGGACCTGGCTACATATATAAGATCACTTATGCAAAAACTCAGAGTATTAGTGAGAGTTAGGGGTGGCAGGTGGCTTCTCCAAAAATACTGGACACAATGGTGAAAGGTGCGACGCGTTCAAGACACACACACCATCTCTCTCCGCTCCATGCTGTTTCCTCCTCTCCTTGCCCCCACTCCCAGGCTCCCAATGCCTCCTCCTGATTGGCTGCATTACCCAGCAGCAGCAGCCAATCAGGATGGAGGAAGCTGCCGAGCCCCCTAGCAACAGCCCTGCTCGCTTACTGTTCGGGGAAATCCTGCGCCCCCCCCAGCCGGTCAGGTCACTATGTCCAGAAAGGTAATACCGGACACATACATGTCCAGTATTACCTCAAATATTTTACTGGACAAAGTGTCTCAATACAGGACAGTCCGGTTCAATACTGGACACATGGAAACCCAGGTGAGAGTTGACGTGTGATAAAATACAACTACTAGATAAGGCCTCGAGCATGGTCAGCACCCGTGCTGAGGCGCGCTGGTGCTTACCGGTGAGCCCCTACAGCCGCAATGAGAGCGGCTTTAGTAGGGGCTCGCCTACGCTTCCGCAAGCGTGCGGAAGCGTAGGTCTTATACAAAATTTAGATTTGGCGCTCGCCGGAGCGCAGAGCCGGTCACGTGAGCGGTTCGCCAATGAGGGCGAACCAGCTCCGTGACGTCACTGGCCCGACCCCCGACACGCCCCCGGTCGGCGCGCGGACCAAGGCCAGGGAAAGCACCCGCTTTCCCTCAGCCTCCGCGCGCCTGAGCACGGGAGAAGGCACCATGGACGCAGCCTCACACATGGCAACAGCAGAGTTGTAAGTGATTCTTTCCAATTGCACTTTTCTTTTTCGTTAATAATTTAGTAAAGTGATACAACAAACAGTGCTTTAAATATGCGGATATGTTTTATTGCAAATAAACGCTTTCATGTATTATAAAGGGAAAATGATCCACTTTATACAAGAAACATGCACTGGTCTTGAACATAAATGTACCATGATTGTTTAAAAGACCAGATCCAAAAAGCATGTTGCTTTCTTTAAAAGGATTGATTTCAATGTAGCTCATAATTATTACTTTCATATAGTAACTGCAAACTGCTGCTGAGCATTGAAGTGCAGTACAGGCTCTGGTACGTAGAACATAGGGGTATAATGTTACATGACCACAGGCACAAAGAACTGGCACCAAGCTTCAAACAGGGTCTCACACTTTAGAAGCATTGGTATGTATCTTAAAGGCACGAGGGGCCAACACTGAATTGAACTTTAGCTTTCTGAATATAGATTACCAATAGTGCCAAATACACTTTGAATTCTTTGTGTAACCCTCCCTGCCCGGCTTCTAGGGAAATTACATTTGTGTGTTATGTATGGCTACTTTGCATGGGTTATTTTATTTATACAAATGTTTTACCAGGAAGTAATACATTGAGTTACCTCTCGTTTTCAAGTTTGTCCTGGGCACAGAGTTATAAAAATACATGGTTACATTAAATGAACAGAGGTTATACAGTCAATTCACAGACATCTCATGGACAGATAGGGTTGGAAAATTGGGTCATGGGATAAAAGGGATGGTGAGTTTCAGATTGAAATACAGAAGCTTTAACATCACCAAACATCAGCGAATAGCAAATGGCTTACACCCTTTGGTTGCCCTTTGGCTGCGCCAAAGGCTGTCTGTCTTTGGGGCGACACAGATGTACACTGAAGAGGTTCAGATTGAATGCAGCTGTGGATTAAAACTCCTTTGTCTTCCTGGCTCATTAACATTCTAGTGGGTGGAGTTGACGTTCCACATAGTACAAACAAATGTTAACCCTCAGCACGCTGGTCCAGTGCAGAGGGGAGCAGCTCTTGCGTAACCCCATCAGGCGTCCGCCTTTGGGGCGACGCAGATGTACACTGAAGGGGTTTAGATTGAATGCCTTAACTTGACTCAGGGTGCTGGATTCAGGAGGCTGGGCGATGAGGTAACAATGTTGTAGAATAATGGGCGCCAGGAAATGTTGTCATACAACAGTCTTTAATTGAGGTCCCCAGGCACGGGGACCACACACCGCACTTTAAACAACGTTGTACTGTTTCTTTATTGTTATCGATGGATTCTGTGCTTCCATGAGTGCCCACGCTTAACACTCAGAGGGAGGTATATATCTTAATTGCTTAACTGTTCTGAGACACTGGGCCCCCTCCTTATCTGTTTGGGATACCCCTCTGTATTATCCCGGTAATGCTAGGCCCATTGGAAATCTTAGTGGGTGCTATACAAGTGACCCCAATCACTTTTCAGTGTGTGCCCCCTTGCCTGCTCTGCCCCCCTTACTTCAGTCTCTGACTCACATGACCAACTGCGGCCTTTTTGTTCACTTATTAAATACATTTGAAAACAAATACAAATTGTTATGTTAATCACAAAAAGTAAGACATGTGTTATATATTTAATAAATAACAAGAAAACAGAAGTATCAGGAGTGCATTTTAAGGCACTGAAGAGCGTGTCTACTGTCCTGAAAAGAAAGGTATACAAGTCCATTTGAACCCTTCAGCTGCCAGTGAGGCCTGCCTTGCATTGCAATGAGTCAGAGATTCTTTTGGCATTGAAATGTCAACCAAACATGTTTACTACAGATACTACATAAAAATGAATAAACAACGAATATTGTCTGGGGATGGAATTTTTCCAAGACCTCTCCTTTATGCCACTTATTTCACCACAGAAACAGATGTATTTGCGTCTCTCCGTTCACTGTGCAAATATTTGGAGTTACTGTGTACCATCAACTTTTGAAATGAAAAAGATAAGCAAAAAAAATGATATACTTTGAAAGCCAAGCAGCAGGAAAGTGAGGCCACAGAGAGTTCAGATTACTGCTCTATGTTCGATCCTGCCAGTTCTGGTAAAAGCTAAAGACATTTCTCAAGGAAGAAGACAGAGGAGTTTTGACTGGCTATGTTCCTTGTAAGCTTTAACTAACATCAGTTCTCCTGCCAGTGTATGGATAAAGCGCCAGTACTTCCTAGGACGAACTAAGGACAGTGGCATGATTAATATGTTAAATGTATGTAGCCCCCTTTCCCTATGCCTAAGGGAAACTACGCGGGTGACTACGCGTGCTGCTATACCTGTTGCTCACAGGAGGCCTAAGCCTCCACCACTGGGAGCCTGGGGTGAGCTCTTTCTCCTCTAGTGCAACGCCTCCACCTATGAGGGATCCCAGCAGCGTGGGATGATTCCATATAGAACTATTACAGTAATAAACACACACACACACAGGTATATAACAATGGTTTACTACACGCTCATATACAGAAAATAAGGATAACAATACCCCAATACAAATACCCAACACCAAGAGTGAGTCCCCCAAAATAATGAGGGTGCCCTGGGCACCTGTAACCCGATGTCCGCACGAGCAGGCCCACCCAAATGTGAGGTAGCGCTACCGCCCTTGTGTTGTGATGGTGCACAGTCAGTACCTTCCTGGCTACGACCAGGGTATGGTGGAGATTCGTAATTAGCAAGGCCGCAACGCGATCCCACGATGTGGGATCTGCCAAATCCTCTCTCGCCTTACGGTGGTGATCCGCCTCGTGGGGGAGCTCCAGCAGGATTGTCTTCCGTAATGTCTATAGGGCCTTGAGCCTGGTACCAGGCCGCAGAGGCACCGCGTGGCCGCCCGATCACCGGTGCAGGAACACACTCAGTAATAATGGGGAAGCGTCCCTATCTGGGGCCTTCCCTACAACACTCAGCTGGTGGTGACTCAGGGCCGAAGGGGAAATACTAGGCTTAGTCCAGGGAAGCACTGCTCCCTGGACACTACCTGCTCTGTTGCCCTCCTCCTTCTGACTGGCCCGCGGCTCCTTTTGCGCACCAAACTACCACCTCCTTCCTGCTCTCCTCCTCGAGCCCTATTGGCTCCTACGCCCTATATGGTGCCTACCCCAGAGGACTATGGGACATGTAGTCCTTTGCCGTCTCCAACGGAGCCCCTAAGATGGCCGCCGCAATCCCAGCCTATCTGCGCATGCGCGACGCGTCTTCTGCGCATGCGCAAGAACAAAGATGGCTTCGGCACCACGCAGCAGCTCCCCCTCACCGGAGGTAAGGAGGGGGGCTCTGCTACATGTAGTTCATTGACACCTTTGCAAATATATATTTGTCATTAACTTTTAACATCTCTGTGGTAAACAAAGGCTTTGGTGATTTTTTTAAATCTTCGTGTTTTAGTGATGACGGTCTACGGTACTCAAAGCCGCAGGTAAATGTTCTTATAGCTCGGTTCTGTGTTTCAAAAGCAATTATGCTGCCTTCACTAGTTAATCAGATCAACAGCGAACTGTTCCTGGAGAAATGCAAAACGTACATTTTTCACAAGATACAAGTAAAGGTAAACAGTTACTTTAAGAATGATTGGATCCTCACACAAAATTAATCATTTTTGACCTGCAATGTTAAACTGCCACTATAAATAAACGTATGAGGGAATACATATGCTCCATATATAGGATCTTGGCATTTAATTTATGCTTTTAGTCATTTTTAATATGTGTTAAAGGAGTAATCAAGCGGCCTTTAAATTTTTATTTTTTTTAAAAACATACATTTTGAAGCTGGGGGTCTCCGGAGCTGAAACCCCATTATTTCAGCTCTGTGGACCCCATCCTTCCCAAGAAACTTACCTCCGAAAGGGGTTCCGGTATCTCAGCAAAGTTTAAAGCTCCTGCGTCACATGGGCCAATAGGAATCCGCAATGTATGACGTCACGGCTTCCTATTGGCCCGCAGAACACAGGAGCTTTGAAACTCTGCCATTATGTGAACCCAACTTGCAAACCGGAGCAGCTACCGGCGCCCCCTACAGAGGTAAGTATCTCGAGAAGCAGGAGGTCCCCGGAGCTGAAATGAATGAGGTTCAGCTCTGGAGACCCGTTGCTTCAATCCAATGGGAAAAAAATCAACAAAAATTGGAAAACAAACTTGATTTGCCTCTTTAAAGTATCAAGTTACTTTCCCCTCATCTGTTCTACTTGCATTTGCAAATGATACAAGCTTTACTTATAAAGAACAAAAGGAAGTGTCAGGCGGGACACACAAAGTAAGTCAGCCACTCGTGTGTCATTGCAGCAACTGGTGCTGATTAATGTATTTAATTGATTGAACAGGGTGTTTTCTAGGTGCCCTGTCTTACCACCAGCAGGATACACACTCAGTTCACAAGATCTTCACCTCAGACGTACTGGCATTGTCGAGACATTTCCTGCCACGCTGATTCATATGGTGATGTAGAAATACAGTTTGTATTTGAAGTGCTGAAAGACATTAGGATTAGGAATCGGCACAAGCACTTTTCTTCCCGTTGCAATTCTTTACGGCATATCTTTCCACGGAAAAAAGGATCGTGTGTGTAGGACTGACATGGAAAATCAGCAGCCCACCTTGTACATTGGAAGGGTTGACAAGTGTGCAGAAATACGTGCTGAGACCTTACTAGATTAAGCAAACATTCGACACTCATAGTCAGGGGCTTTCGGCCCCCCACACACTACACACTACCACACTCATTCCAACTCATACAGCACACAGGAGGCTAATTCATTAGCAAGAATGACCTCTGACCTGTGGCCTCAAAGAATGTGTGCTCCATCCAATCTTGGACATTGCTTGTGCTACACTCAGATTTTGGCTTTAACGGTTTCACACTTTTCAAAACTATTCATTTTCTTAGCATCCTTTATTGTGGACATACAAATTTCGAGACAATGGGCTCTTTTCAATATACTCCGTAGAATGCCATTGCTGTCCGAACAAAGATTAGAATGATTAGGGATAGCGAAAGGGAGGGGGATATTTTTGTATGAATGTATTTTGGGTCTCAGTCCTCGAGGAAGAGGACTCAAGTGGGTTAATAAAGGTGCAATCAGTACTTCATGTTACAACATATTCACTTTCAATGAGATGCTGCAGTTGTGATTTGATACATTGGCTTCACCAACGTGATAATTCACATTAGAAATGGATATAGCACCACATAACATGATACTGTGTTATCGGTGCTGATGGAAAATAAGATTATATGCCAAACAGCTCCAATTTGAGCAGGGAATATCCCCCCGTCTTGAAAACTTTGAGATCAGCAGATGACTTGTCACAAAAATTATACATGGTGGCTGAAGTCATGTAAAAAAGATATAATAAAAATTCCTGTAGTCATATTTGAAATGAGAAAAACCCTGGAACAATAACTTATAAAGAGGGATTTCCTCTATAGTGTGTGTGTGTGTGTTGTTGTGTGTGTGTGTGTGTGTGTGTAGGGGGTGTGTGTGTGTGTATGTGTGTGTGTGTGTGTATTACTGCGTGCTCATTTGCATGTCTTAGAGGTCTGCAACCCTGCCTTTAACCATTATCACCCAGCATACAGTGCTTCCACTGCAGCAAGGGATTCTAGGAAATGACATGCAAATGAGCACAAAGTGCCACCTTTTGCTTCCAAACCATATCACATGGTCCCCTATAAGCTTATGCTTGCTGCATTGCAAAGTTTGTGAGCACAGCCTGGGTTAAGATGCATAGCCAGTAAACCTACCCACAGACAGCTTTTTTTTTTTTTTCCTCCCGAGAGGGTTGCACACTCTCGCTCATCGGGTCCCAAACCACTTCAGTGGTTCGGGAGCATGCCTTTGGACTGTCCAACCGAAGTCAGACCCGCCCTCAGAACACAGTTTCCCTGAAGGTTTCAGCCCGAAAGCTTAGGTCTCCAGGGACATTGATGCCTTCCTCCGTTAGGATTCAGGACATCCGTCTCTTCCTCCCTCTGGCCCGAGGCCCGCAAGAGAGTTCACATCATCTCCCCTCTTTCGAGGGTTGTGCGGGTGCACCCCAGCCCCGAAGGGCTGGTTGTTCGAATGCCATCCCCCCTTAGCCCGAAGGCTCAGGGGTTTTGTGGTCTGGGGCCTGGACACCACCTCTCAACGAGCTAGAGGGCCAAATGCTTGCCACAGACCTTTCCTACTGAAGCCTCAGATAGGATGGTACTGCATTTGGTCATAGCTGTGCAGGCCGAGAGGAGCATTCATATCGCCTTGATCTAAGCCAAAGGGCCAAGGCACCCACAGACAGCTTTTTTTTTTTCCTCACGAGAGGGTACACCCTCTCGCTCATCGGATCCCAGTCCACTTCAGTGGATAGGGAGCTTGCCCTTGGACTGTCCAACCGAAGTCAGACCCGCCCTCGGTGCCCAGTTTCCCTGGAGGTTTCAGCCCGAAAGCTTAGGTCTCCAGGGACATTGATGCCTTCCTCCGTTAGGATTCAGGACATCCGTCTCTTCCTCCCTCTGGCCCGAGGCCCGCAAGGGAGTTCACATCATATCCCCTCTTCATGGTTTGTGCGGGTGCACCCCAGCCCGAAGGGCTGGTGTTTCGAATGCCATCCCCCCCTACCCGAAGGCTCAGGGGTTTCTGTGGTCCTGGCCTGGACACCACCTCTCACAAGCTAGAGGGCCAAATGCTTGCCACAGATCTTTCCACTGGAGCCCATGTCGATAGTACTCTCATTTGGTCATAGCTGTGCAGGCCGAGAGGAGCATTCATATCGCCTTGATCTAAGCCAAAGGGCCAGGCACCCACAGACAGCTGCTTCGACCATAATGGGTCTCATCAGTGTGAGGTTGGTTACACTGGCCTTGCCAGATGATGCTTGGGATGGGTTTCACCACACATATTTAAGTTAGTGGGTAAAAAAAAGTTACTAACTTACTAAGTGTGTGTTATATATATATATATTATATGCAAATATAGCTGTATGCTCATCTGCACTGTCTTAGGCAGGTCTGCAAACCCGCACCCTATATATATATATATATATATATATACTATATATATATATATATATATATATATATATCTATAGTATATTATATATATATTATATATATATCAATGGAAATATTACCGTGTGAATCATTTGCATGTCTTAGACAGGTCTGCAACCCCGCCTTTCATCATTATCACCCAGCACACAGTGATATACAGTGGTGTGAAAAAGAAAGTACAGCCTCTTTGAATTCTATGGTTTTACATATCAGGACATAATAACAATCATCTGTTCCTTAGCAGGTCTTAAAATTAGGTAAAAATAGAACAGAAGGGCGGTGCACCGCCCTTCTGTTCTATTTTTGCTGAATTCCCCTGGCTTGGAGCACGCTACACGTCACTTCCGGTTCAGAGATCCTGACGTCATCGGCTGATGGTGGACGCCGAACGCGGAGCGCGGACCAGAGACTCGTCGTGTCAAGATAGTGAGTGCTTTGGCTCTTCTTTATCCCCCGTATTTACCTCCGCTGTGGGGTCATCTTGTTCTTGTGTGGCGCCGGGTTTAGAGAGGCAGTGGCGGAGGGTGGCGGCATACTTAGCCGTTCTGTTCCTTCTCAGGGGACGCGGCGGTATTGTTGCCACACGGCATCCCTACCACTATCCAGCCCCTACCCGTGTGTAGCTATAGCACTCGGTCAAGTGGGGTGATTATATACTTATCATATGTATACTACAATGGGACTCTGAACGGAAGGCTGTTTCATTAATATATATACAGCTTATTCATTCTGGATGATCAGTATTACTGGCATACAATTTGGAGCATCAGTGTTTCCTTGTTGTGATTCTGGGATTTCCTTTACCTTAAAATTAGGTAAATACAACCTCAGATGAACAGCAACACATGACATATTACACCGTGTCATGATTTATTTAACAAAAATAAAGTCAAAATGGAGATGCTCAGGGTAGACTTCAGTTCCTCATGCTGCTCTATAGGGACACACTGGGTAATCAGACGTTCCTGCAGCACTTGTACTTCGTTAGCAGCCTGCAGATTTTCTTCCTGCAAAGTTCGCTGCTTCTCCTCTGCATTCTGGAGGTGCGTACGCAGACCTTGCAGTTGGTTCTGCAAAAGGTGCTCTGCTTGTGTGTGTTGCTCTTCAAACTTTTCATCTTCCAATAGTTTCTTTAATTTTTGTAGCTCGTGCAGCTTTTCCTTCTTTTCATTGACATGGTCTGTCAAGTCAGAATTTTCTTCTTTCAGCCTTGTATTTTCTTTTTTTGCAGTTTCTGTAAAACTTCTGATTTGAGACTCCTTGTCCCCTGGCGTTTAGTCCAGCCCTCTCTAATAGAGGAATCTCTGGTCTGTCCTTCCTGGGTCAGCCCCAATTGTGAGCTCAGGAATCCTCTTCCTGTGTCTCACATGACACTATTTCACAGAGCTCTGATTAGGCAGGTGGAGTCTGGTTGATTGCCTGGCTGCACTTAACCAGCTCTCTGCTGGATTTAGAGGCATTTTCTTCAACAGGAATAAGTCCCTGTTGCAGCGACGTCATACAGTGTTTCGTTGCCATGGCAACGCATTCTCGCAGCGGCAAATGATGTCACACCGTCACGTTACCATGGCAACGTGACACCGTGCGAACCAACGTGATTTAGAAAGGCGCTTAAGACACACTATGCAAGTGATATATAATTGATAACTATAAAATCAAATAAATAAAGTGTAAGGTGAATTAGACATAAAATCTCAACCTCCAATGGGAATAGTACAGATTCCCTAAAACAAGAGGACACATCCAGGGGCTGGAAGGAGCATATGTCCGGAACACCCCAAAAAGTAAAAGAGAAATATCTAGTGCAATAATGCCATACAATATAAGATGAAAAGCAACCTTGTGGCTTCCTGTCACCGCTGTCTAATATCCTACTTCCTGTAAGTAGGTTCTTCATATGAACCAAGATTTGATCCCCTTTTTCATCTTATATTGTATGGCATTATTGCACTAGATATTTCTCTTTTACTTTTTGGGGTGTTCCGAACGTGACACCGTGCGACATCACGTTGGTGACGTCCATTGCGTCATTTGACGCTGTGGTTCAGAAGAGAAGGAAGGCGGCAGCAAGAAGGCGGCCACTACGGTAAAGTGCGGGAGCGAAAATAATGAGAAAATAAAGATAAAAATGCTGTGGGGCCCGGAAAAAAAAATTCTCACCTGGGCCTGAACCCGCTCTCGCTGGCCCTGCCTATCTCCCCCGCCAGTGTGCAGCAGCAATGGAAAAAACCTACAGCAGCGTGTGCCGGATCCAGGCGGAAAGCAGAGGGCCGCAGGACCGGAAGTAAGTCGCCATCATCCCCATCCAGGGGGGGAACTGTTTGCAATGACAAATCATATGACACAGGTATATAACAATATACACAACCTCATCCTCATTATCACCCAGAAAGGGACTGTCAGCGTGGTTTCGTCACCGGGTCGGTGAGTACGGCTGCTGTCGCAGGAATGGGGTGCAACAAAATATAACAATCATCATTTTTTTTAAGCCTATAATAGTAATAATCCCTGCAACATAGGGCATTACCTGGCCATTAATGCCCCGGGTAGGTTAAAGCTTCAAATTCTCCACCCAAGCCATTAATGGCCAGGTAAAGTCCTGAGATATTTACTGATGTATATCAAACATACCAACTTTGTTCTACCCAAGTAGCTCCTGATTGAGGAATGCGCAGTGAGCATTGATCGGTGAGAGTCTAAGGTGGTTCTTTAAAAAGTATCACAGGAGGTGCTAAGAAGCGATTAAGAGAACATTCCTGCTGTGTCAAAATCAAATCCTTTTTGTCTTCTCCTTTCAGCCTGTGTCATGCTGAATCTCTACCCTCTGTGAGCCTCTCCTTCTCATTCCTGTACACACACACACCACACACACACACACACACACACACACACTGATACACACACACACAGATACACACACACACAGATACACACACACACACACACACACACACACACACTCTCTCTCTCTCTCTTTGTGTAACATACTGTAATGAGATGACCTCAGTGATGATGTGGCACTTTATAAAACAGCCATTTGAGCTTATTTCCCAGCCCTGCATTGGCCACGCTTTACTGTAACAAAAATTTTTTTTGCATTGAAACGGTTGACCTAATCTTCCAGAGAGTCTGCTCGTGCAGAAAAGTCTCAGCTTTCATCAGACTAGAGAACATCGGACCAGTACTTCCTACTTCTGGTTCTCTAGTGGCATTCTGGGGAAATAAAAGCAGCGGAAGAGAAAGGCATTTTCAGACTTTTGCCATGATGTCTAAAATGTTTATATATTGGCTAATCAAATGGAAAACTGGGCACCACATGTTCCGTGTCCAGAAAGGGGGACGAGTTGTACTGTTTCACTTTTCCCTAAAAAAAAAAAGACATTACTGTCTGTGGTTTTTGGACACATAATACAGAACTGTGATTGTTTTAAAGAAATGAGTCATATATTGTAGAACCGTCTGAAAAAGAAGAGGGGGAAAGCAAAAGGATTGAAGTAACATGCACTGTGCAATTGTACAAAGTATATATGAATATGTTACTCTACTGACCTTGGTTAAATCTGCAATCCCATTTTCTTTTACTTAACGAGATCTCTCTGGCCTTTCCCAGCTCGGATTTTATTTTTGAAATCTGATGCTCTGTTCAGGAGATAAAAATGTGGAATATTAAAGGGGAAATTCTACATTGTCTGAATGGGCCGTCATTAGGGGATTTTCAGCCGACAACGGCCTGATTGGCCACTCTGGACAATATAGAATTACCCACCAAGTGTCTGGGAGGCTAAAGCTGAGCTCTCTCCAAAGCCCAGTGCAGCCTAAAGGTTGTACTTGTAACATCGGAAACGAGAGATTGTTGTGATTTTTAACACACAAAACCGCCATAAAAAGACAGCAGGACGTGATTAGAGGGCTAGAAACTATCATTATAGGAGTTATAACCCATATAATATCGGAGGGGGGGAAGATTGTCGCTTTAAATCATAAAGGCTGAGCGCCACAGAGCCATAGAATACAGGCACGGGTAGACTACATATCCATAATGGTAAATTTGGTAACATTGATCTAACTACTAATCCTTTTACAGAAATAAATCAAACTTCACCATTCCACCAGATAATGTCACATGGTATAGGATGTTTGGCCGCGGCTGGCGTTTAGGAGCCACTCACCTCGCCGCAGGGACATTTCGCCACTAAGGTAAGCCCCTAACCTTAGCCTAAAAACAGCTCAGCCTAAAAACCTTACCCCAGTCCCCTTACCCTAAAAACCTTACCCCAGTCCCCTTACCCTAAAAACCTTATCCCAGTCCCCTTACCCTAAAAACTTTACCCCCATCCCCTAAAAACCTTACTCCAGTCCCCTTCAGAATGGGACATCTTGCCGCCAGCATCTCGCCGCAGTCATTTAGCCGCCGCCGGTAAGGTAAGTGTATTAGCATGTATTAGTATTAGGGGTTAACTTTAGGGGTTTTAGGGTAAGCTTTTTAGGGTAGGGGGCCCAGTCTCAGCCGTTTCGCCGCCTCTCACCTTGCTGTCCCATTCCGTGCAGAATAGACCATGCAGAAGTGCTGGTCACAGAACAGGAGTTGGGAACTATTGATGACTTCGCAAATCTCTAATTGTTATCAATGATCTCAGTCTATTCCATCCTTCAGTGGGTGAGGAATCCTTCAGCTGCCATTAGACAACTTTCCACTTTATTACTTTCTGGTTCTTTCAATAAAGTGCAAGGCCGCAGTTAGTGAGGCTTTTACTAGCTCATAAAAGTGTGTTGCTTCAGGGAACTTTTTATTTATATACTTTTCACTGTCTATCTGTTTTTGAAATGCTGCACTGAACACCTCAATAAACAGCGGTTAGTACACACACAGAATAACACATCACAGCTATGACCTGAGGTTACATCTTACTATTTCAGGAAACTAATTATCATCCTTAAAATATATCAAACATGTCTATTTCCCCCATTGCAAAACAGAGACACATAATGTACCCAAAGTCACAAAGCACTGTTAAAGCACAAGGACAATGTAGCAAATTATATTGGACCTGTAGATAAGTGAAAGCACTTACCTACGTAACACACTGACATTTGTACTGTTTGTTTTATCACTTAGGAAAATATGTTAAAAGTGTTTCCAAATACTAATACTAATGAATATGCAGGAGCTGCTGGCAAGCCCAAAATCATTCTGCAGACACGCCTAGGAACGGCAGAAAAATATACAAACGCTGCAAATATTACTTATTGCATTTCTTCCGATCTGCAGAAGAAAGCTAGAGTATCCAGCCATTAGTAACTAATAGCCTTACTCATTGTTACTTTGGATACAATAAGCTATAAATAGGATGTTCCATATATGTGAGGAGGACGCTGGAGAGAGAAGAGGGGAGGGTAATGATTTCTGCAAGGTCATACACAATAATTATAGTGACATATTAATCCCAATATTAAAAAGGATAAGGAAGAGCTATTCCATTAGTAATGTGAGACGCTGGGTCTGGGGATTGGCCTGGACAGAAAGCACCGTGCCCTTTCCACGCATGCAAACAGAAAACCGCGTTAGCATTAACTCTTTGTAGTTAAAAATATAACCAAATATTTGTAATGATTTTGCAATGAAGTACATGATGAGGAAATGAAAATACACTGTGTGCACGTTGCTATAGTGACACATGTATAAAGACTTGAAGTCCTCAATATATTGAAGACTAATGTTACTTAGATACTTTAGGCCGCGTCCATACGCAGCGCGATGGTGCATGCGCCGAGAACGAAAGGCTGTGCCTCTATGAGGCAGGCCATAGAGTGCACGACCGCGAGCACGATGGCGTGGCGATTTTTCACGCAACAATTTTTTTTTATTTTGTCCCGCTACGGCTGGGTCACATGAGTGGTTTAGCCAATGAGGGCGAACCGTTCACGTGACGCCACGGGCACGCCACCGACATGCCTCCCCGTCGCGTCTCCTCCTCCAGATCCCACAGGCCAGGGATCGCCCCTGCAGCAGGCGTGTGCGACGTCATGTTCGTCTTCGCAGGCGCACGCCTACTCTATCCGAGGCCTTAGGAATAAGGATATGAAGTCACACTGGACTGGCAATGGGATCAAACCAGGGACCTCCCTTTCCAGAATCCTATTAACTATCCAGGCTCCTCCACTTTAAACAAATGGTGGAGTAGACAGAGCATGCAGACAGGACAGAATAATGTATGTCCAAGGCCCTGATTAGGTATGCCATGAAACGCCTTCACTGTGCAAGAGAAGATTGTAACCCTGTGCATTTAAGTAGTGCCGATATCTTTTCGAGCAATGGAGAAATGTAGTCCATCAGCACAACGGGAGTTACAGCTCAATGCTTGTGGATATTTAGCACACGTTAAGGGGAAGGGTTTACGTATCAGATGGGTATCGTTTTTCTTCATTACTGTACATGATCGGGAATATAAAGTGTAGGTTACTCCCGATGCCCAGATCTACCCAATTAGTACCCAATGTTCCCATGTCTTCAGAGATTTCCTCTCTCCATACATTGGGACAATCAACACAGCTGTGTCTCATATTCTTACAGTGCTGTGTGCTCTGCACTGTGTAAAAACGGTTACGTATTTCTGCACTTTACAAAGAAACATTGTTTTATTAAGCCCTAAGCCATGCAAAACATTTTTAAGTTTTTTCTTTTTTTAAACATAAGACCGTAGTTTACAAAACTACAAACGTTTAACTACGTTGTTTAATAAACTCCAAAAAGGCCAAAGGCTTAAACATTTAACACATTGTACGTTACTGTGTGATGTGGTATATTTCCTTAGGGCTGGAGTGTAGAAATATGTGGCAATTTCTTTATATAAAGCTAAAATAAACCATGACAAACCTGGCCTGAAATAAGAAAAGATAATTATATATAAAGCGCAGCATTTAATAGATAAATGTGTATTAGCTGTTAAAGAGTCTACATAGGAACCATTTGCCTTGAATTAGCCTAAAGTTTATTCGACTCATTGTTCGAAGCTCAGATGTGCACAGCTGTAAACGCACATCTGTATCTTTTAAAAATGGCAGAGAAAGCCGTTTCTCCCCTTCTACATCAGTAAGTTCCCTCTGACCCTGTGAAGCAAGAAAGCTTTACAGTCACATTAACATTACATTTAAAAACGGGAGATCAAACGGATACGGTCTTTGATTTCCCCAATAATCTTGCCGAGTCTTTAGAACGTAGAGAAGGCATTTCTTTCTCTCTCACACAATTACCCGAAATTGAGTGCGCGTTAATATGATCCGTAAGGAAAAACAGCTGCAGTGTGATTGGAATCAGGAACTATGTATGGTTTAGTTTTCCTCAATGGCTCAGCTGCTATGGCATGACAGGGAGATAAATATGCTAACCGGCAATATCATTGCTGGAGACGGAGCCAATGAGCAGTCAGCACATTGCCGCTACATGCAACGTTCTTGTTGTTAATTAAGTCAACCCATATCATGCTCTGGGGGCGGCAAACTCCAGTCCTCAAGGGCCACCAACAGGTCAGGTTTTAAGGATATCTCTGCTTCAGCACAGGTGGCTCAATCAACAAATGAGCGACCTGTGCTGAAGCAGGGATATTCTTAAAAACTGACCTGTTGGTAGCACTTGAGGACTGGAGCTGGCCACCCCGCTCTAGATCTTGCCAGGGTCGGAAATAGCAGTGTACTGGGAGTATCCTGTAAGACTGGGAGGGTGTGTTTTCTGGGTGGCTCACAGTTGGGCGTTTTTGGGGGGATGGGTTTCATGCTTCAATGTTTTGAGTTGTCAAAGTCTTGATTACGAACATTTCATTTCACTGTAATTGTTTCACTTTGGGCCTGGAAGGGACTGATATAATAGGAAGTTCACCCCCCCTCCCCCCTACTTACCCTTGGATGAATCTTTCCATGTTTTCACAGGCCCCTCCTAGCGTCATTTAATACTTTGAAGAGGGAGAACGAGCCATTGAAAAACCCTGCTGCCTGGTATAGAAGGACAGGGCTGAATAGAATAGGATGGAACTTTGCCTGATGCAGTCACTGCCTTTACTTGGAAGGGAGAGGCAACAAGCATTGTGAGGGTCAGCAAGCATTGACTTCTGGGAGAGAAAATAGCAACTACAGTGTATGCCTCATACAGGGCCGTCTTAACAGCATTATAGGTCCCCGGACAAAGCAGTGCACTGGGCCCTGCCAACTCTCCGCTACAAGTCGTAATTTTTCTCCTTCTACTGAGTTAGCGGGAGATTTAAATGTTTAGGCTGAGTCCCCGCATGCTACTGCAGCGCCCGCTGTGGCGGACGCTGCAGGGACGAGAGCCCTCCCCCCAATGGCGCCGGGCCCGCTGCGAGGGGGGGCCGCAGCGCTGTAGGGAGTTTCTCCTGAGAGCAGGACTCGCGACGGAGCGCTAGGCCACGCCCCCCCGGCGGTCCAGCCAATGAGGGCGAACCTGCCGGATGACGTCATGGCCGCGCCCCTATCACTCCCCCGCCACACCCCCCCACCCGGTCTCTCTTCCTGCAGCTCACTGCAGACCGGGAATCTGCTGCACGCGTCGCCAGCCTCGCGGGCGCGCGTGCAGCGGAGGCACTGGGGCCTTAGCCCTAGGCATGTAATTGGAAAATTTGTGTTAAATTCTGGTCTGTGCATAGATTAGCATGGGGCCCCTATGCTCGTTGGTCCCCCGGGCAACTGCCCAGCGTGCCCATGCGTTAAGATGGCACTGGCCTCATACAGAGACCCCTTTTGGAAATAAATTAGGGTAGTACTTATAATTGGTCACTCACTCATTTCTTTATCTTTATGTTGATGTTGAGTGGATTCTAGTCCTTACAACTTGAAGTGGGTGTCAGACTGATTGTATTGCTGATTCCTGTACATATTTATACGTATTTATTGAATCCACCACCCTGCCTTTAATATCTATGTAATTCTACCCCATTAAATGTTATCCAAATAAGTTCATGCAGGATAAGAGACTTTGGGTAAATATGAGCAATAACAACCATTTTCTCAGCCAACAGTTCACATTCCTTTTTTATTATTTTTATTTTTTTGGTACAGCTCAGAATCCCTGCAAATAAAATACTTTGTTTTTCTCTCTTCACAAAATAAATAAATAAAATTACTTGGAAATTGCAAAAATCAATAAATGTGTCACGGTAACAAATCTTACACAAGAAAGAAAAAAAAAATACGGATGGTCTCGGAACAAAAATAAGGAATTGGAATAACCGTGAAAACTAAACATAAAATCGGTCACGTGTGAAAACCTTCTGGATGTAAACCTTGGACAAACAAAAAGTATAGCAGATTTATCAAAGGAAAAAAAAACTCCACAACTGTCAATTATATTTTTACTTTGGAGAAATCTAGTTCGGAGACTTTGCATCAGTCCCACGGTTCTTTATATCACATAAAGGTGTTGGTTAAAGGTGCACATCTCTTAATCATAAGGCAGTGAATAAACAGTTCCCAGGCTTATTAAGACTAAACCAGTGATGATGTTATTACCTGTTGAACTAATATATCATTCTTCATGCTCATTTGCATGTCTTAGGCAGGTCTGCACCCCTGCCTTTTACCATTATCACCCAGCACACAGCGCTTCCACTGCAGCAAGGGATTCTGGGAAATGACATGCAAATGAGCACACTGTGCCACTTTTTGCTTCAAAACCATTTTAAACACGGTTCCCTATAGGCTTAAGCTTGCTGCATGGTCACAGCTTTAAGCACAGCCAGGGTTAAGATGCATACCCAGAAAACCCACCCACAGACAGCTGTTTCGACCTTAATGGGTCTCATCAGTGTGGCGTTAGTTACACTGGCTATCTGGCTATGTAAAGCTGAACTCACCATAATTTAACTAAGTATGGTAAAAAGTATGGTAAAACCCATCCTGATTGCTTCAGCTTTGCATAGCCAGTCAGGTCCGTGAAGGTCAGGACACTACAGACTAAGGGACCTCAGGGATTAAAAAAAAAAGGAGGGTGTGTTTTAACAGAGTGGTATTAGATTACTGAAACTCTGATATACTGCTATGTGGGACAAGATCTTCAATTAGCGGTCTCTGGTTATCCAGGTAGCCTGAGGACACGGCCTTAGAGAATTTGTGGCATGCTAAAGCTATGATATGAATGGTGTGCCTTGCTTCCAACAGTGTGATCTTGAGAAACTTATAAATGGATAAAAGACAAGCCCAACATTTGCACCTAAGGCTCAGTAAGTCACACATATAGACAGGCCATTGCTGTACTGCCTCTGTCCTCCTTTCAGAGTCATGGAAGTCCTAAGGGACTTCTCGGTGTCAGCAATACACAGCGAGTATTATAGAGCTGTGAGGAGTTCGGAGCACTGAAACCCATCTTACTGCAAATTTATGGTCTGTAGAGAAGTGTGAACCTGTCTGAATGGAGCATGTATATATATACAGCTCGCACTCAACCTGGAGACACAGCGACTGCTCGCTGCCAGAAATGCCTCAGCATGGTTTTCTGGGAAATATCATAAAGAAACATTCTTCACAGGGGAGATATCAGAACAGTTTTCATGCTGGTCTATGGAGAAGGTGCACTCTGTCCAGTAATATGTCCAGTCATCCTGCCCTTAATGGGATCTTGATGTCCATCAACTCAATGTGCATTCCCTTATTTCCAAGGGAAATGGAAATAAAAATAATAGATGCAGGGCTGGAAATCTTTGAGTTATTTTACCATTCGTGTTTCAATTTGCGGAAGAGCTACACTTTGATATAGCTTTTGTCAGTTGCCTGACGTGCTACAATTATAGATTGTAACTGCACAAAAGACGCCTGAAACAATATATTCACTGGAAGAAAGCATGTCAATCAGGATACAAAGAAAAACAGCGAAACGAATGGGAGGTCAGTTTCTCCCCATGAAATAATCTTTCAAATATGCCTGTTCTTTGTGCCATGTTTTCCATGGCTCTTATCGTCTCTTCGTTGTTCAAGAGATTTAAGTTTAATTGCAATTCATGTTTTGCACATGTTGATTAATCTTGGATAGGACAAGTTCTCACATGCTGGATAATACACAAGATACCACTTCATCCCTGGACTCTGCAACGTCACCGTACTGCAGTGATTACCTTACACATTAGGCACGGGTGCACCTCCAACCAACACATTTAATGGTTAAGAAAACAACACAAAATTAATCCAGATGACAAAATGACACTTTTTTTTTTTCCGGTTTCAAAAGGCCTGGGGCAGCTGATTTTTGAGGTCCTTATTCTATGTATCCTTTAAACCCGGGGTAGCCAACTCCAGTCCTCAAGGGCCGCCAACCAGGTCAGGTTTTCAGGATATCCCTGCTTCAGCACAGGTAGCTCAGTCATAATGACTGAGCCACTTACTTAGCTACCTGTGCTGCAGCAGGGATATCCTGAAAACCTGACCTGTTGGTGGCCAATGAGGACTGGAGTTGGCCACCCCTAATTTAAACCCTCTGCTGCCAGAGGGTAATGCAGTACCTTCCTGGCCCCCCGGGCATAAAAGCGTGTAACACATTCAGTGACAGAGAGGCCAGAAAGAAATGGATAAATGTATTATCTATGGACCTGAGGGCCCCTCGTTCTCCACCTACTTTAATAATAATGGGCCCAGCAACATATTACAAAGCAATCTATTACCGGTCCCTTTCACAGCAATGGGGTTAACTCCCTAAGAATTGTAGGGTTCCCTTCAGCACAGATTTTACATAGCAGACTAATCACTGCAATGAACCAATTATAAATATTTGGACTAGACCAGCTGCCCCGCTACCCCCTTTAAAAGCAGCCCTGCTAGAAAGCGTCCATTATCTATTTATTGACCTCATTCAACGGAGAAGGCAGGTGAGAGGTCTGTGCACACTTTATGGAGTGTTAGAATAACTCGGAGTGAGAAACAGGTGTGAGCCACCTCGCAGCCCAAAGAAAAACCCGTCTATAATATCATTTGTTTTCACATGCAGAACTTCAATTGGTTGGTTTTTGGAGCATTTGGGAAACAGGACAAATGAAAGAGCAGGGATTCGGCAGCCCGGTGAGACACTCTTGTACTCTTCACGGGGACCTGGCTTGCTGCCGTTTCATTTGACATGTCTATTGCAATTTTGCCTTTTTATTTTTCAAGTGCAGCAGGGGTTCGAGTGCACAAGCGCTCTCTAGTTTAAATGCATTGCATTCAAAATGTCTACAACATATTCAAAGTGTCATATATAAAACATCTGTTCGGAGAGCAAATCTGTTCACTGATTAAAGGAGATGGTCCGCCATCTTTGTATTGCAGAAACTCAAACAAGATTCCTTTTTTTTTTTTTCTTTCCACGGATACAAGTGATGCGATTGTTTGCACTTTTAAAAATATGGTAAAGCTTGACTGCTTGTTACTTTTGACTGGAAATATTAAAGTCTCCGTGTGCAGCATTCATACATGTGTAGAAGCCCCACCAACAAACAAGCTCTTTGGGTTTTACATTTTTTAGTGCAGATATCCTCCTTTTTAGCTTCAGAAATTGGGCAGACGCTTTGGGAGGATGTGAAGCCAGAATACACTGGGGGTTTTTTTTTCCGGTCAGCGTTACTTTAGTAGCTAGATAGAAGTAGGCAGTTTCTATACATCAGCAGGAATCATCCACTTATGAAGCCAATCTGGGTAATCAGCCTTCAGCATCTTCCCCTGACATTGCAGTATGAAGAAAGCTCCCTAATTTAGGAAGCCATTCATTGGAAAACGCACGCAAGCTTTTTAAACACGGTGCACTGCGGCTCAGCGGGTGCAAAATTGTCCCCTCCCACCGCGCTCTCCCGTTTCAAGCACTTGATTAATTGGCAAGATTTTTTTCCCCCTTCTTCCATATATATATATAAATAAGTCAAATAGGAAAACATTACGTGACCCAAAAATTAACCCTTTCTTCTAGCAAATTGATGGATCGGTTTGTAAGGGTCTCTAAATCACTGGCCAGTTTATAGCCAAACAAATTCATTGCTGGCTTACAGACATCCTGAACCACCTGGGCCAGTTTGAAGGGTATGCTGAAGCGCCACTTCTCAAACTGCTCGGAGGAGTTCTTCTGTGTAGAGTAGATGCCGTTGCTGTCTTGGGAGGCTTGAGTGTTTTTGATGATCCATTCCTCCACCTGTGGTGTAAGGGAGATCCCAGCAAACCTGTACATCTCTCTTGCCTTTTGAAGGGGGAACCTTGCAATGTCTTCATATCGCATCAGCATGTAGCGTCCACGAAGCCAATCCGGCTGTCTCAAGCCCAGCTCTGCAGACATACGGATGCTCTCACAGTTGCCTCTTAATTTTTGGACCTCGTCTTCATGTATGGGAGCTGCCCCTTCCAAAGCCCATTTTTTCCATGACTCATACTTGCCAGAAAAAGCGACCATGCGAGATGCCAGCACGGCTCTGGGGTCACGCACTAGTTGTATGATCCTCATGTCCAGACGGGGGTCTTCAACAAGAGTGCGTAGGAATTCCAGCTGACGGATGCGTACTGCTTTAACTGCCACGTGTTCCTTATTTAAGCACGCCTCCAACGCCAACGTCATGTTCAAAGGGCCGCACCTGCGATTTTTGCAGTGGTACTTTTCAAAGACTTTTTTGACAAATGGAGTGCAGACAGGGTCTTCACACAGTGACTTGCTGGAACCCCTGCGGAACATGAATCGGGTGAGATGGTTTTCAGGCGCTGGTGCGATAAAGTTCTCCAGGATGTGCAGATCGCACAAGAGAAGTTGCTGAAGGACATCTCTGTAGACAATGGCTGAACCCACTGCATTAGACCCAACAGATTCAAAGGACACAGTCCTTTCAATGTGCCACAGTGGCTCAAACAAATAGAAGATGTTCCCCTGTTGGTTGAAAAATTCACCCACAAAAGATGAGCCGGTGCGTGTGGTGGCCATGAGAAGTATGTGCCGACGCGGACCTTTTGGATGGTCCTCGACAAATGGGTTACTTCCTCCAAATTGTAGAGTGACGTTCACCAATCGGTTCCTGAGCTGTGAGAAGGCAGAGTCCAACTCACTAAGGGATATTAGGGAACCATTATCGGAGTAAACTATGTTGGGGTCCGTGCTGTTCACTTCAAAGGCGTTCTGCGGCATTTGCTTCAGGTTTAGTTTGTCAGACACTCTGCAGAATAAACATAAATAACACTTATTAATTCCATATTATATCAAAGTTTCTACCTCCTAAGTCATGAATACTGTTCTAATGAAATCCATTGGAGCAGCAGTACCAGGTGTCACAATGAAAAGGTACAATGGCTTCACCCATCCATGTGTCTTACAAAAGACCCACTGTGTCTTTACATTATTGCTTGTAAAGGCACAGTGAACCTCCAATGCATTGTTCTTACATTGTGTTGGATAATGCATTTCTGAACCCTCCAGTCGGCATATAAATGTGTGTATATTTATTAAGTAGAAATAGCTGTGTTGGTCCAGTTGCTATAGTGCAGACTAAATGAGTACTTCAGCATTAGGTGATATCTTTTTTATTTGGACTAACAATTGATATTATAAGACAAGCGTTCTCAGGTCAAACAATTGTTTATATTTATAAACCATAAAGTGCAGGTTGCTGCATTAAAAGGTAGATTGTTTTGTTCAGGGCAGAGGAAAATGTTACCCTCTTTGGAAATAATTAACACACACATTCCCAGCGAGCTCAAACCCCAGCACCCACTATATATGTGCTACTGAGCGTAGCAAATGAATAAATATATGGTAATAATTATAAAGTTAAATACTTCAATAATAATATTTTCTTGGTTATTTAGTTGAACCTTTTGGCCAAAGCATCATAAGCCTGCATACCAACGTCGCTGGACGCAGCCTTACGACGCTTTGGACAAATGGTTTAACTAAATAACCAAGGAAATATTATTACAGGCATACCCCGCATTAACGTACGCAATGGGACCGGAGCATGTATGTAGAGTGAAAATGTACTTAAAGTGAAGCACTACCTTTTCCCCACTTATCGATGCATGCTACTTATCGATGTACTGCAATCGTCATATACGTGCATAACTGATGTAAATAACGCATGTGTAACAGGCTCTATAGTCTCCCCGCTTGCTCACAGCTTTGGTACAGGTAGGGAGCCGGTATTGCTGTTCAGGACATGCTGACAGGCGCATGCGTGAGCTGCCGTTTGCCTATTGAGCGAGATGTACTTACTCGCGAGTGTACTTAAAGTGAGTGTCCTTAAACCGGGGTATGCCTGTATTGAAGTATTTAACTTTATACTTATTACCATATATGTTTTGTCAATTGGATGTAGCATTGGGCTCCCCTGTCTCTTTGAAAATGAACACATTTTAAATCCACACTTTTGCTCAATATATGGAGACTCAGAAATTAGGTGCAACCTACAAATCTAGACGTCCGATTCTCCCTCCTGGGACCAAAGTGAACTAATTCCAGTGACACATTTAAGGGGTCTTATCTGGGTAATTGATACTTTTTTTAACCCAAATTTGGAGTATTATTTACTATTTTAAATTAGATTTGGGAGGGGTTTGATTTCCTCTGGCTGCTCCGTTTTGTGTGATATCCCTGTGTTCAGCGAGCGCTTGCACAGCCAGAGTCCAGCCCCCCCCCCCCCCCCCCTTCTGGTTAACTTTATGGACTCTCTGATAAGGACAGGGTGGGATATGGGTAAATATAACTTCTTGCTTGACAAACACGTCCCTATTCAGAGGCCCTAAGAAATTAATCTGTCCGACCATGTGGGATTGCATTTAAGCCTTCCAATGAAATATGTACTGTGAAACCTCACACTGCGGGGAACACGCTCCTTGTTCATTAATAACGTGGGGTTACAGGCCAGCGTAGACGGGTACAAGGTTGAATCAACACTGTAGACCAGGGCTCTTCAAATGGCGGCTCACAGAAGGCCTTGAAGTGGCCCCTGGATTTTTTTTTATCCCCTGGTAATTTCATAACATCCAAGTGCAGTTTTTTACACTGACACTCACTTGTTATTTAAGGTAATGTAAATGTATACGGTACAGATGTTATAAAGGATTGTAAAATGTTTAAATACAACAAATTAAACAACAATAACCTTGTGGCCCTTCTGCTCTTAAATCTTTTCTGACCAGGCCCTTTGGAAAGCTAGTTTAAGAGCCCTGCTGAAGGCCTTGCTGTGGTTTACATATTAGGCTGGGGCCATGCTACAAAATACAGCGCTGGGCCGCACTGACGCTCATGCTCTCCTACTCAAACAGGAGCTTTTCTGTGTCCTTGCATGAGCGTCAGCGAGCGCGCTTGTGAGGCGGGGTGGGAGGCGGGGCTAGGGTGCCACGTCACTGCGCCGTCACAGAGTGCCATTGGCTGTTGCCGGTCACGTGACCGGCCCTCCGCTTCCCTCAGCGCAAAAAATTAAATGTTCTGTCGGCTGCAATTCCACACGCCCGCGGAAGCGTCTACCAAAGCCCCACACATGCCAGCTGCAGGAGGCAAGTTTCCTGGCTCAGCGCTGTATTTTGTACCATGGCCCCGGCCTTATGTTTATTTTACACTAGGAGTAGCTACACATTTATGGAGATGGCAAAGTGCCGTTAAGTGATTCCACAGCTGTACAGAATTCATCAGTACAAGACATTAGGCAAATACCTTTACATTGTTAACTGGTCATTTTAGTAAGAAAGACACCTACTGTAAATACAAAAAGACGCCTCGCGTAATCCTCTAGTTGCGTCTCTGCAGCACAGACCAATAGCCATGTATACAGCTTTCCGAAAATCTCCCCCCCCCCCATCTCTCTCTTCTAATGAGACAAAACCAGACATGTGTCTTTGGGGAACGCTAGTTTCTTGCTAAAGCGCACACATTAGAAAAAGGCCATAGGGTCCTCCTACACTACTATCCTAGCTTTAGCACAGGTGGCTCAATCAGAGGCTCAGTCGAAGTCTGAGCCTCTAGTGAGCACTCTGTGCTGAAGTTGGGATATCCTGAAAACCTGACCTGTTGTGGGGGGCTTGAGGACTGGAGTTGAGCACCCCTGGGTTATAGCATAGAATTAGACCAAAAATTAGACTGCTTGAATTAGACCAAAAATTGTCCATGTTATATGTGCTGATAGCAGATCAACAGCGGGATTTCTTAAGAGACATCAGAAAATGAATTATATATTTATACTGTTAAAGCTGCAGATAATATACAAGGTCTGCACTGCTCCACCCCCGCAATGGTGTTCTATAAAGTGATACTGAGCATATCTATGCCCTTTAGCAATCTGAAACCATCTAAACTGGATTAGACAACTGAGACCTTGTGCTGCCTGCCAATAAATACAGCTGCACTGCCCAATCTTAATGCCTTTCGTTCCCTTTAAATAGCAAATTGGAATAAAAATCTACTACAGAGAAGGCGTCTGTTTTATTTTACGATCACAGATACAAAATCAACATTACAGGCATGCTGATGTGCTGCAGATTTGAATCGTATTTTCCCTAGGAGGAGAGCTTAAGTGGAGATGTGCGATTGTCTTGAAATGTTTCGGGATTTTCTGCGAGTGCAATTTTATCCTAAATATTGCATTTTCAAGACTTGCTAATTGACTTTTTTTTAAATGTTTGGTGAATTTGTTTTTTTTTTGTGTGTGCAAATTTTAACCGTTTGTGGAAGAAGAAAAAAAGGGAGGAGTGGTGGGCAAATTGTGTCTGGTTTGTGAACTTCAGTGAAAATGTTGCATGTTTCCAAGCTTGGCCATAATCTAGGGGAGGAAAGGGAATTTAAGTGTTTGGTTAGAACCAAGCAATATTGCACTGAAGGGTAAAACGAAGGCACAGCACATTAGCGTTACCATTTAGCATATACAGTAGTTCTGACGAATCCATGAATGGTAGGGCACGGAATAGGTAAGATGGGTTTAGATATCACCCTAAGGTGGCCGGGGATTCCTGGCCCCATTTTGCAACCAGAAACGGCAACAAATCTTTGTTGTTTTAGTCAATGTTATTGAACAGCTTCAATAATATCCTATCGTGACTTTATTGGATTGAACGAACGTGACAACATATTGTGCACTCTGCTCTTTACCCAAACTGTATCTCAGTCTCTTACTTGGAGATGATCTTGTTTTCTTTTTCAATGATGACGAGAACCACCACAAAACCCAGGAAGAGAGCATATTTGGTCTTCATTCTGATGGTCCGTAGCACGTCTCGAAAGTCCATGGGCAAGCTTGGTATTTTATCCATGGTGGAGACTTCATCCAATGGCTTATTCCTTCTTTTCGTCTGGGTGGGAGGACTCCCAGGTCCCCTTCATTCAAAAGCTATATCTGAGGCATTGCTTCAGTGTTCATATCTCCTCGTGGAGTATGTCTGTTTTTTTTTCCTGTGGAAAAGGACAAATAAAGTAATTATATTTAACATGGTAAATAAAGTCTAAGGTACAAAATGCAGATAAGTAGTAGAAAATGTCAATATGCCATACTCATTAAATACACCTTCAACCAGCAGCCCACCATAATATATTTTCTGAAAAACTACAAAACTATGATTGCACATTAGAACACAACAGGGCCATGCATTTTTCAATGGCTTATCCTTTTGTTCTAGAGTTTATATTTGCATTACTACTATTACAAAGCTTGTTCAAACTTGTTTCTACAGGGTTCCTTGTTATGCCTGGGACATTTCTGTGGCAGTGACTAGTAGAAATGTACTTTTAATCAGTTTTATTGGGCATCACAATACTTTAAAAGGGAGAGGCATAGCATCGTGTTTAATGTAGCTTCCATGCACAAGATTGTGTGTTCAATTCCAGCCTGTGCCACTTACACTTCATGTAATATTTGGCAAATCACTTTATTTCCCTGTAGCTTTCCAGGATTAATATACATAGAAAAATATGTGCATTGAATGATGTAAATCTAGCTGCGAAAAGTGCAACATTTACATTATTTTTCATTTGTTTGCCTTCTTGATGAATAATTAAAATCTTAAATGTTATTCAAACACTCCAATGGTGAAATGCTACCAGTTTTGTAGGCAAATTAGTTTGTACTTGAAAGGATATTAGCATTCAGGGAGTTGGTGTGCCGGCTCCAGTTGATTCATGCTTTGCTAAATAAAAAGAGACTTTTCTTAAGTGCAGGAGCTCATAAACTCAATTGTCTCATTCATCTGGACATAATTTAGAGCTGGTGTGTTTATTGATCTTTTGGCCATGTGTGACAATTCAAAACGTTATCAAAGACTTTGGCTGTAATTATGGCTCATTGGCAGCATTTGCCACCAAATTGTCTTAAAACTGTAGGGATATTATGTGGTTATTACATTATGCATTGCACCATCCAAATGGTAAGGGTTAAATAGAACTAAACACAAAGCAGCAGGCCATAGGCTGCAATATGAAACATGACCACACCCAGTTCATTTGCCAACAACGTCTTTTGCATAGGAAAATACAGCCAAAAACGGGTTATTGTACTTTTCCAAAATTGCAGCGCTCCCAGTCTCCCCCAAATTGTGTCCAACCAGAACAACCTCTACTATGGTGATCAATATAAATAGATCTATGTAGCAATGTAAGGGTTAAACTCAGAGCGAGAACGCGTGTCACACCCAATGAGCTATAAAATACCGCACAGGTCTCCTCACAATTCCCAAGAAACTCCGTTTGGCAGGTGAGGCTGCATCTGGAAAACTGCCTTCTAGTTCAAAAGGTAAAACTCTCTAATTGTCTCTCTATGGAAAACAGACCTATTGTAACCAGGGTATTCAATCAACACAGCAGTGAAAGGCCCTTTCACATATTCAAAGACACCCAAGAAAGGTTGCATGTAAACTGAGAAGAACACTATTGTGAGGAATTGGTGTTTGAAGGAGCCCCTGGTTTAAGGTCCAATGTCTTCTCTGGAAGAGTGTGGCTCTCCCCCGATTACTGGTATACAATGCAGTTGTGTAATTAATCTACAGTACAGTATATAGTACAATATCTATCTATCTTGAAGAAGAGACCAGATGTTCTAATTATCTGCACCAGACACAATGAATGCAAAAGAGTGTGTTTATTGACCCATAACACACAGGGGCTCCTTAATCTGTGTGTTATGGCAGGAGTGCGCCCCACAGGGGGGCGGGAGATTTGTCTGGTGGGGCGCGGGCAGTTGCGGAGGTCCCGCGCTCTTCTCCCAGGCATTTAAATGAAATAAAAAATTTTAATTAAATGCCGTAGGATCGCGTGAGGCCTCTGCAACAAGAAAACTTACCGGGATTCAGAATTTGACGCATATCCATGACAACCCGGCGTCAAATGCCGCGGGGTCATGTGACGTCATAGGTGTCAAATGATGCCACGGGTCACGTGACCAGACGCGTCTGCAGGTAGGAGGGGGGGGGGGGGCACGAATCTGGAGCAGGCCAGACAGCGTGGCGCAGCAGGAAAAGTTTGTGCTCCTCTGTGTTATGGGTTAATAAACCCCCTCTATTTTGCATTAATTTTGTCTGGTGCAGATAATTAGACCATGCTGGTCTCTTCTTCCAAATATATACACATATACACACACACACACACGTTAAAGCAGCAATACTACTTTCCACCTTTTCTTATTATTTTTATATGTAAAGCATGTGACAATGTATATTTCTACATTCTTACCTAAGCTGGCAATCGCTTGGTGCTCCTGTTATAAATCTGTAAAAATGCTGATTGTGTGCCTAACATAATGGCCGCCTTTCAGTTTCAATCAATCCTTCAGTCAGTTTTAGAATTATATATTGCAATTGCATTGTAAGTTGCCGGTGCTCAGAGGAGGAGAGAATTCTGCAATGTCACAACGGAACACGGTGAGGCAAGAAACATCCAACGTTTCAACTGCGATGTAGTCTTTGTCAAGGTAAGGACTCACCTTGACAAAGACTGCATTGCTGAATGAATCACCTGATTATCATCAAGTCCGTGTTCCTGGATACTTTCTTCCTTCACCGAATGATACTTTGCCACAGGCTTTACATAAACAAATAAGAAAAAAGTGGGGAATATTTTATTATTTATTTATTTATAAAATATTTTACCAGGAAGTAATACATTGAGAGTTACCTCTCGTTTTCAAGTATGTCCTGGGCACAGAGTAAAACAAATAATACATGGTTACAAGTACAGTTACATAAATGAACAGGGTATACATTATATACAAGACATTGCATGCACAGTTAAAGAAAATATATATTATGAGCGTATGAAACAGTTACAGACCAGGTTAAAATGTGAGACAGCCTGAGATTTGAAAGAACTTAAACTATAGTACTGCTGCTTTAAATGTGAGTGAATGATTTCTTTTTTATTCTCCATCATTTACTCAAAAATAATGCGGGCTTCTTTTTTAGATGTTCAATACTGATCATGACAACCCAGTGGATTGAAAGTCTCCTCTCATTAACGTCCAAATCAACCCACTAGTGCCAACACAAACATTTCTTCTTTTCATTCTCGCAGTTCTGTCTATGATGCTCTGTTGGTAGCAACTCAATTTTACAATGTTATTATACACACACGCACGCACTGCACTTTATTTAATGGAAGCGGCTTGTGGCTGGGAAATCCTCTGTCATTCGTGCAGGGGGAATCCCAGCGATAAACTGCCCAAGAAGGCTCAGTTTTCTCTAAGGTCCTACTCGGGCCTGTGCTTCAGGAAGTATGTTTAAATGTTATTTATCCATTAGAGTTTTCCTGGAAAGCGAGCAGACATATGGATTTTATTTGTGTCAACCACCCCTCCCCACCACACACACACACACACACACACACTTCAGTACAGGAGAAAGCACATTTACGTATGATAGCCTACGGGGATAGCCTACGGGACTCCTGTGTGACTGGATGCTGGCCCAATTCATAAGGGAAAAGAACATTACATCCTCAACGAATCCTTACGGGAACCACGATTCATAGATTTCTGATTCATAGCCAAGTAAAACCAGATGGGGAAACTGCACGGGGATGGAGAGTAATGAGTCATTTGGTTTAATTAGCTGATTAGATAAGGGACCATTTAGGGAAGGGGTGGACAACTCCTGTCCTCAAAGGCCATCAACAGGTCAGGTTTTTAGGATAGCCCTGCTTCAGCACAGGTGTCTCAGTCAAAAACCTGACCTGTTGTTGGCCCTTGAGGACAGGAGTTGCCCACCCCTGATTTAGAGCCAAGTCCGACACAAGTCTGAGAAATTCTCCTGACAATGAATTCCTTAGGGATTCCATCATCTCTAGTTACAATTCCCTGAAGTGCCTTCAACTTCAAGACAAAATATATTGGAAAGCAGCAATCCAAAAATATATCCCTTTCTGCAAATAGTCCATACTTAAACCTTCTTCTTCCTGATATCAGGTGTCATTATTTAATGATCCAATAACTCTTTCTTTTTAAGAGTTTATGTAAAAAAAAAAAATTTCAGAAACAGTTTAATAAAGGCCATTATTTCAGTTTGCCAAAAACGTCGGCCATACTTTGTCCTGGTAACTACTACTTTGGACACGACTGAAGAGTTAGGCTTTTTTGCACATGTAGCGATATTTGTGATTGTACGTGTCACGGTGTGACTTTCGTATTTAAATTTGCTGGTCTGTCACCCATCTTAACACCTGAGCAGAGAAGAATATTGATGGCTAAAGAGTTACATGGATGGAAGTTACAAACACAGAGGACGCAGAAAAATTAAAGTAAAGTGGGGCTAATGAAATTTGATCCCTTTAATATTTGTACACTTAAAGCTGCAGTTCAAGCTGCCGTTTTTTTAAAAATGTATTAAAACATTTCCATTCAATATGTGCATCAACACAGTCTACACACTGACAAGTGATTAGCCAAGTTGCCGATCGATCCGTTCTCCTGTAATCAATCGCTAAAGATTCGGCTGGGGGTTCTTTAAATCACTGTCAGTGCTGCAGATGAGTACCCAAGATGCAAAGTTCTGTGTGGAAGATCATGTGACCAGGCAGGCACTGGATGCAAGTGGTGCACTGCTAGAAAGAGGGCAGGGCTCAAGACCCAGAGCCTCTCATATAAGACAAAGGGGATGTGACTTTGTAAATTGTTGCTATAGAAACAAAAATGCTTGCTACATTACAATACATTAAAATGTCTTTACATTTTTTTTTTGTTTGTTTAAATGCTACAAATATTTTCTCATAGTACAGAACTGATTTATTAAAACACACATACAGGATATTGTTTGTTCTGCAGCTTTAACATCAAGGCACTTACTCTCCATTAACTTTACAAAATGGTATGCTAAAGATGTGCCAACATGTTTACAGTTATTATGGAATACACTAAAAGATTACAAGCTTTCAAAATATATAACGAACTTCCAAAGGAATATCAGAAGATCTTGGAAATCGTCATTATTTAGTGGATTTAAAGCATCAACCTCCAAAATGATATGTTTTACCTTACCTGAGCCAGGGGGGGGGCCCCTCTGAGCTGATTTGTGGTCCCCTAGACACCTGTGCACCCTCCCGATTCCCAGTAATAAAGGATTACAAATGTTTGTAGTTGCTGAAAATACTGCAAAGATGGCCGCCGAGTCGCCAAGGGAAAGCAGTGACCTCAACTTCCCGTGAAGTCGTGGCTTTCTGGTTCTCTTTTTCTAAACGGTTAGCAACTTATAAGATCTGAAGACGGACGCACCTGCATCATGATCAGTGCGGATGCATGAGCTGGCAGGTAGGAGCTTGAATGGTTCTTAAACGACTGATAATAGCTATCGCAGAATGAATAATACCCAGTGGTGTTTTTTTATTGCATTAGTGCCAGGAAAGAAAGTGCTAATAGAAGAGGTCATACTCTTAAACTAGAGAGCGGGAGGCTGAGGAGAAATACAGTATGATGGAGTACTTCTTCCCGGAAATGGTGGAAACTTCATGGCATTAACCTCCCAACAAAGATGGTGGACGCTAATACAGTAAGGGAATAAAAAATTGCTTGGGATAGATTCAAGAGTACCCTAATTACGGGAATAAGCCAATGATCTAATAGGGTTTGAGGTTTCACAACAAATAGGAAAACTAGGTGGTTCCAGCGGTCCTCATCCGGACTGTTAATCTCAATGTTTTTTTTAAAATCCTCCTTGCTTGGAAATTACCCGCCTGGAAGATGTTTTTTGGGTCCCAGGAAGTTCTGTAGCATGAACGCACGAGGCAGCACAACCAAATGTGGGCATTTAATAAAGAGAAGGACCAACACAGCGAGATATGACCAACGTAATAAATATATATAATTTTCACAACAACCAGGGTGCATGCTGCAGAAGTCCTGAAAACATTTGAAGTCCTGACTATTATTCGTTATGGAGCCCCACAATACTTCTTCATATTTATTTGTGACATTAGCCTACAATTGTTAATGTCGGGTGGAAAAGCAGAGAGATATTTTGCCAACAAAAAAATCCAACTAAGTAATCAGACTGGTGTCCATCTGAGTTTAGAGAGAGTGTATGCAGAACAAACCTGGAATTAACTGAATTTCCAAACAGATGTTGTGCACTTGGATGGGGCACGGCAAAAACGGTGCCGTTTAATGATGGACACACGGTAACGGAGAAATATTAATAGAGGTGGACCAGAGGCACTCAACTCCAGTCCTCAAGCCGCCCCAACAGCTCAGGTTCTCAGGATATCCCTGCTTTGGCACAGGTGGCTCAATCAGTCCCTGCTTCAGGACAGGTGGCTCAATCAGAAGCCCCTTATAACAGGTAACTCTAGTCCTCAAGGGCAACCAGCAGGTCAGGTTTTCAGGATATCCCTACTTTAGCACAGGTGGCCCAGTCTGTGACTGAGCCACTGATTGAGCCACCTGTGCTGAAGCTGGTATATCCTGAAAACCACACCTGTTCGGGGGGGGGAGGGGCTTGAGGACTGGTGTTGAGCACCCCAGTGCTAGATGATGCAAAATGTAAACATAGAACAGAACAATTGATAAATCTTATTTGCTATCTTCATTGCCTTCATCATTTTACAGTTATTTTGTTAACAAGGCACATTTACAAATGTACTCTCTCGTAGGTCCCTTCCTTTTCTGCACCGATTCAAATCTGGCATAGCGTGGACTCAAGATATATCAAGACGGATCTTCACTGCTGGAACTTATTGGTATTTAAATCCTTCAATCACACGGGAAAAAAGGAAACCGCAGCGGGTGTGATCTACAACGCCGCCTTGTTTTCTCTGGAGGGGACGGCGACGGGCTACCTTTACCGGTAAATATCTCGCGGACAAGATTGTGCAGCGAGTACTGCTGCATTTAAAGCTCTAGCACAAGGGTGGCTACCTGCAGTCCTTAGGGGCCACCAGCAGGTGAGGTTTTAAGGATATACCTGCTTTAGCACAGGTGGCTCAGTCAACGACGTCGTTGACTGAGCCACCTGTGCTCTAAAGGCAGTAATCCTTAAAACCTCACTGTTGAGGACTGGAGTTGGCCACTCTTGCTTTAGTAGTACAAAGCAGTCTGTAAGATGTACACGTACAACAGGCTAGGAACTGCGGTTCTATAGGTTTGGGATGAGAATCTCTCAAACGGCACCTGTTTCTATAGGTTGTAAGATGGAACCAACTGGGGTTGTCAATGGAAGAGAGAGAATAAATCCCATTAAGGTTTAGTATAACCGTGCTATATAACATATATATAACATATAGTGCTATATAGTATAACCGTGCTACAGAGCTTTTCTTCATTCAGTAGGATGGGAAATGTAATGATCCACAGATTTCTGTTTCATTATGTCAAAGAGAAGCCCCCGCCGCCCCCCCCCCTCGATTGTTACAATATAAACATAAAATCAAGCCAGGCCTTGGTGATAATTACAGTATAAACAACGACCCGTTGAAAGATTGCTTGCAGACGGATTTCCATTGCACCGCAGATTCAAATAATGTTGTGATCACAGATGAGGCATTTCCTAATAAAAGCAGAATAGGTTGAACGTTTGCTGTTTAGACATTTTCTGGAAGGTATGATTAGAATGTGGTCAGCTTGGAGACATATGTTCTGTAACACGCTAAAGCCAAAACACAGTAGCTGTTGTCAGGGTTGGATAAAAGTCTTTGTTCGCCCTGAGCACTCATCATCGTAGGCCCCCCAAGATAAATCTATAGATAAATATTTGCATTGTATACAATGTATAGGTCCCATAATATAGTATAAAGAACTGTCTTGGTTCAACCATGGAACAGAAACGACCATCTTCACTTGCGCTACTCTCAATGGAGAATGCGCCTTTGCAAAAATTGGAAGATGTAGTCCGTAATTTAGCAATTTTCTTTTCTCATTCTTGAGTTATCAGAGATTTTTGGGGGCCCAAAACTTTTTCATAGGTCCTGGGCACTGTACCCATTGTGTCCAATGGATAGTCCATTCCTGGCTGTTGCCATGCGATTTACAATGCACAACACAGGATTCCCGGGCTGCAATAGCCATTGACGAGAGACAAACACACACTCATTATTCAATGCGCTATTCCTACCTGCGCTTTGCAAGTAGGATTTCAATTTTACATAGCCGACCATCACCAGAACATCAACCATAATATGTTGTATTCTTGTTGTTATTGCTTTTTAATTATTTTTATTAAATGTACCTTTTTTCACTTCACCTATCCTTTTTTTTTTCACCGTTGATTAAGTTACCTGTACGGCACCCGCGTTCTAGCACATACAAGCGCCACTACTTGAGTACTATACAGTATTACGCTATGTATTCTCCATTTATCTTTTCATATGCTGTGACCAACATCCGTATTAATACGATTTCAAAGTGACCAGGACATTTTGTTTAATCTTGGCCTGCCTACGGTTCTATATATACTACACATATATACCATCAGTGTCACAAACCTATGACTTTACTAACCAGGCTCCTGAATAGTTTCCCATTGCATGCGAT
>CM071573.1:70631381-70653881 GCA_036426205.1 Ascaphus truei | reverse complement strand
AGCAAGCATTGACTTCTGGGAGAGAGGAAATAAGCAACTACAAGTGTATGCCTCATACATGGCCGTCTGAACAGCAATTATCGGTCCCCGGGACCAAGCAGTGCACTGGGCCCTGCCACTCTCCGCTACAAGTCGAATTTTTCTCCTTCTACTGGTTCGCGAGATTTTAAAATGTTTAGCGAGTCCGCCCCGTCATGCTACTGGCAGCGCCCGGTGTGGCGGACGCTGCAGGTAACGAGAGCCCTCCCCCCATGTTCCGTGTCCCGCTCTCTAGGGGGGGGGCCGCAGCGCTGTAGTGGTTTCGTCTGAGAGCAGGACTCGCGACGTGAGCGTCTAGGCCACTCCCCCCCTCGGTTCCCGAGCCAATAGGCGAACCTGCCGATTCGTCATGGCCTCTCCCCTATCACTCCCCCGCCACACCCCCCCACCGGCCCGGTCTGCTCTTCCTGCTCTGCACTGTCATACCTGGGAATCTTCTGCTTGGCACGCGTCGCCAGCGCTCGGGGCGGATCGCGCGTTGGCAAGCGTAGCCTGTGTGCCTTGGCCCTAGGCATAGTAGATTGGAAATTTGTGTTTAAATTCTGTCTGTGCATAGATTACATGGTCCCCTTATTCCTCTTTTGTCCCCGTTCAGACTGCCCATCTGCCATGCGTTAAGATGGCACTGCCTCATACAGTATACCCCCTTTTGTGTAAATAAATAGTGGGTAGTTACTTATAATGGTCACTCGACGGTTCATTTCTTATCTTTAGTTGATGTTGAGTGGATTCTATCCTTAAACTTGGAAGTGTGTCAACTGATTTATTGCTGATGGTCTTACATATTTAACGTATTTATTAATCCACCCCCTGCCTTTAATATCTTGTAATTCGTAATTCCGACCCATTAATGTTATCCAATGAAGTTCATTTGCGGATAGAGAGACCTTTGTAACTATTAGCAATGAACAACCATTTTCCTCAGCCAACCTGCGGACATTCCTTTTTTCATTATTTTGTATTTTTTTTTTTGTACAGCTCAGAATCCCTGCAATAAAATACTTTGTTTTTTCTCTCTTCAACAAATAAATAACATAAATACTTGGAATTGTGCCAAAAATCACTAAATGTGTCACGGTAACAAATCTGTACACAAGAGAAGAAAAAAAAACTACGGATGTTTCGGAACAAAAATAATAATTGGGATAACCGGTTGGGAAACTAAACATAAAAAGTGCGGGTCACGGGTGTTAAACCTTCTGTGTATGTCAACCTTGGACAAACAAAAAGTATCGCAGATTTGATCAAAGGAACAAAAAACTCCACAAGACTGTCAATTATTTTTGACTTTTGAAAATCTATTCGGAGACTTTGCATCAGTCCCACCACGGTTCTTATATCACATAGAGGGGGTGTTGGTTGTAAAAGTGCACATCTCTTAATCTAAGGCAGAGTGAATAAACAGTTCCCAGGCTTATTAAGACCTAAACCCGTGATGAGGTGTATTCCCCCTGTGTGAACGTATATATCATTCTTCATTCTCATGTTGCAAGTGTCTTAGGCCGGTCTGCAACCCCTGTCCTTTTAACTTTTAACCATTAGCACCCAGCACACAGCTGCTTCATGCAGCAAGGGATTCTGGAAATGACAGTCAATGGAGCACACTTGCCGCCTTTTGACTTCAAAACCATGTTAAACACGGGTGTGTCCCTATAGGTCCTTAAGCTTGCTGCATGGTCACACTTTAAGCACAGCCAGGGTAAGATGCAGTAGCCAGAAAACGCCCCCGACAGACAGCTGTTTCGACCTTAATGGTTTCTCACATTGTGGCTTAGTACAAACTGTCTACTGGCGTATGTACGCTGAACTCAACCATAATTTAACTAAGTAGTAGTAAAATTTGGTAACCCATCCTTGATTGGCTGTCAGAATTTGCATAGCCAGTCAGTCCTTGGGAAGTCATGACACTACAGACTAAGGGACCGGGTCAGTGATTAAAAAAAAAAGGAGGGTGTGTGTTAACGATAGTGTTTATTAGATTACTGAAACCTTGTATACCTGCTATGTGAGGGACAGATCTCCATTAGCTGTCTCTGTTATCCAGGTAGCCTGAGGACAAGACGGCCTTAAATAGAATTTGTGGCATGGGGGGGGGCTAAAGCGATTATAGGAATGGGTGTGCCTTGCTTCCACGTGTGTCGTGAGAACTTTAATAAATGATAACAGACCAAGCCCACTTTTGCACCTAAGCTTCAGTAAGGTGGACACATAGTAGACATGCCACATTGTCTGTAACGGCCATCTGTCCACCTTTCAGAGTCATGGGAAGTCCTAAGGGACTTCTGCGTGTCAGCAAGTCCCATCCGAGTATTAGTAGATCTGTGTGAGTTTCGGAGCACTGAACCCCCATCTTCATGCAATTTATGTCTGGTGAGAAGTGTGAACATGTCTTTGAATGGAGCATGTTATATATACAGTCTCGCACTCACCTGGACACAGAGACAGCGACTTGCTCGCTGCCCCAGAAATGCCTCGTCATGTTTTTCTGGAATATCATAAGAACATTCTTCACAGGGGAGATATCAGGAACATGTTTTCATGCTGGTCTCATGGATAAGGGTGCACTCTGTCCATAAATGTCCATTCATCCTTCCCGTTGTAATGGGATCTTGAGTCCATCGAAGCATCCACATCAATGTGCCATCCCCTGTATTTCCAAGGAAATGGAAGATAAAATATGATGCAGGGCCGTGAAAAGTCTTTGAGTGTATTTTAACCGGTTCGTGTTTTCCATTGCGGAAGAGCTACACTTTGATATAGCTTTGGTCAGTTGCCTGACTTGCTACAATTATAGAATTGTAACTGCACCAAAGAGGACGGCCTGAACAATATATGGTCACGGAAGAAAGGCATGTCAATCAGGATACAAGAAAAACAGCGAAACGAATGGGTAGGGTCAGTTTCTCTCCCCGGAAATAAGTCGTTCAAATATGGCCTGTTCTTTGTGGTCCATGGTTTTCCAGGCTCTTATCGTCGCTCTTTGCGTTGTCAAGAGATTGAAGTTTAATGCAATCATTTTTGCACATGGTGATAATCGTGATAGACAGTTTCTCACATGCTGATAATACCAGCAAGATACCGGACTTCAATCCCTGGGACTCTGCAAACGTCACGACTGGCAGTGAGTTACCTTACACATTAGGCACGGTGCACCTCCAACCAACACATTTAAGGGTAATAAAACAACACCAAAGTAATTCTCAGATGACAAAATGACACTTTTTGTTTTTTCTCGTTTCAAAAGGCGCTGGGGGCAGCTATTTTTGAGGTCCCTTATTCATGTATCCTTTAAACCCGGGGTAGCCAACGTCCAGTCCTCAAGGGGCCGCCAACCAGGTCAGGTTTTTTCAGATAGTCCCTGCTTCACACTTGTAGCTCAGTGTCGTAATGAACTGGCCGACCTTACTAGCTACCCTGTCTGCACAGGGATATCCTTGAAAACCTGACCTGTTTGGTGGCCAATGAGGACTGGATTTGGGCCACCCTAATTTAAACCCTTGCTGGCAAGGTATGCAGTACCTTCCTGGCCCTGGCCGCCCCGTGCATAAAAGCTTGTACACATTCATGTGACATATAGGCCAGAAAGAAATGGATAAATGTATTTCTATGGACCTGAGGGCCCCTCTTTCTCAACCTACTTCTAATAATGGGCCCAGCAAACAGATTAGCAAGCAATCTATTACCGTCCCTTCACAGCATGGGTTTAAAACCTTTTCCCTAAAGAATTGTAGGGTTCCCTTCAGCCCCGATTTTTAACATATCAGACTAATACTATCACTGCATGAACCAATTAGTAAATATTTGGACGAGACCATCCTGCCCCGCTAGGGAGCCGCCTTTAAAAGCAGCCCTGCTAGAAAGCGTCCATTATCTAGTTATTGGACCGTCTATTCAACGGAGGAAGGCAGGTGAAAGTCTGTGCACACTTTATGTAGTGTTAGAATAACTCGTGAGTGAGAACAGTTTGCGCCACCTCGCAAAGCGCCAAAGAAAAACCCGTCGTATACTATCAATTTGTTTCACATGAGAGAGTCAATTGGTTTGGTTTTTGGAGCATTTTGGGAAACAGGACAAATGTAAAGAGCAGGTATTCGGCAGCCCGGTGATACACTCTTGTACTCTCACGGGGACCGTGGCTTGCTGCCTTTTCATTTTTACATGTCTATTGGCAATTTGTTGCCTTTTATTTTTCAAGTATCAGCAGGGGTTCAGTGCACAAAGCGCTCTCAGTTGTAAATCATTGCGATTCAAAATGTCTACAACATATTCAAAATGTCATATATAAACATCTGTTCGGAGAGCAATGCTGTGTTCACTGATTCAAGGAGAGGTCCGCCATCTTTGTAATTTGCAGAAACTCAAACAAGATTCCTTTTTTTTTTTTTTTCTTTCCACGATACGTGATGCGATGTTTGCACTTTAAACAAATATGGTAAAGCTGACCTGCTTTTTACTTTTGACTGGAAATATTAAAGTCCTCCTCCGTGGTGCAGCATTCATACAGTTTGTAGAACCCCACGCAACCAACAAGCTCTTTGGGTTTTACATTTTTTAGTGCAGATATCCTCCTTTTTAGCTTCCGAAATTGTGGCAGACGCTTGGGGGAGGAGTTGAGCCAGAATGACACTGGGGGTTGTTTTTTTTTTGCCGTCACGTGTACTTTAGGAGGCTAGAGTAAGTAGGCGTTCCTATTACATCAGGGCAGGAATCATCCACTTATGAAGCCAATCTGGGTAATCAGGAACCGTCAGCAATCTTCCCCTGACATTGCGCAGTATGAGAAGCTCCCTAATTTAGGAAGCCATTCATTGTGAAACGCACGCGAAGCTTTTAAAACAACGGTGTCACTGGTCGGCTCACGGGGGTGCAAAATTTTCACCCCATCGGGGCGGCCGAGTCCCGGACGCGCCTCGGTCCCGTTTTCATCAGCACTTGATTAATTGGCAAGATTTTTTCCCCCTTCTTTCCATTGATATCTATAGAATAAGTCAACTAGGAAACATTACGTGACCTCAAAAATAGCCTTTTTCTAGCAATTGATGGATCGGTTGTTTGTAAGGTCTCCTAAATCACTGGCCAGTTTATATTAGCCACACAATTCTTGCTGGCTTACACGACAGTCCGGAACACCTGGGCCGATTTTTTGATGAAGGTTAGTGCTTGAAGCGCCACTTCTCAACTGCTCGGGAGTTAGTGTCTTCTGTGTAGAGTGTAGATGCCGTTGCTGGTCTTGGAGCTGTTGAGTGTTTTTTGATGATCCTCCTCCACCTGTGGTTAAGGGAGATCCAGCAAACCTGGTACAGCTCTCTTGCCTTTTGAAGGGGAACCTTGCAATGTCTTCATATCGCAACAGCATGGATGCGTCCACGAAGCCAATCCGGCTGTCTCAAGCCCAGCTCTGCAGACATACGGATGCTCCTACAGTTGCCTCTTAATTTTTGGACCTCGTCTTCATGTATGGAGCTGCCCCTATCCAAATCCCATTTTTTCCATGACTGCCATACTGCCAGGAAAAAGCGACCATGCCTAGATTGCCACACGGCTCTGGGGTCACTGCACTAGTTGTATGATCCTCGAATTCAGACGGGGTCTCACACAAAGAGTGCTTAGGAATTCAGCTGACGGATTGCGTACTGCTTTAACTAACTGCCGAGGCGTGTTCTCTTATTTACGCACGCCTCCACGCCAACGGTCATGTTCAAAGGGCCGCACCTGCGTTTTGCAGTGGTACTTTTCAAAGACTTTTTTGACAAATGGAGTTCAGGACAGGGTCTTCACACAGTGCTTGCTGAACCCCTCGTAACAGGTGAAAGGCTGGTTTAGATGTTTTCGGAGGGGCAGGCGCTGGTGGGCGATGAAAGTTCCCAGGATGTGCAGACGCACAAGAGAAGTTGTAAGGACTCTTGTAGGAAATGGCTGACCCCCACTGCCTTAACCCAACCAGATTCAAAGGACACAGTACCTTCAATGTGCCACATGGGCTCAAACAATAGAGATATTCCCCCCTGTGGTTAAAAATTCACCCCCAAAAGATGAGCCAGGTGCGGGGTGTTTTGTGCCGATGAGAAGTATGGTGCGACGCCGGACCTTTGGATGGTCCTCGACAAAGGGGTTCTTCTCCAAATTGTAAGTGAACGTTCACCCGATCGGTTCCTGGCTGTGAGAAGGCAAGTCCAACTCACTAAGGGAATAGGTGAACCTATTATCGTAGTAAACTATGTTGGGGTCCGTGCTGTTCACTTCAAAGGCGTTCTGCTGCATTTGCTTCAGGTTTAGTTTTGTCAGACACACTCGTCAGAATAACATAACTAACACTTATAATTCAATTATAGTCAAAGTTTCTACCGGTCCTAAGTCATGAATGATGTTCTAATGGAAATCCATTGGGGCACTAGCCAGTACCAAGGTGTCACAATGAAAAGGTACAATGGCTTCAACCATCATGGGTTCTTACAAAAAGACCCATGGGTCTTTACCATTATTGCTTGTTAAGGCCACAGTGAACCTCTCAATGCATTTGTTTTCGATGGTGTTGGTAATGCATTCTGACCTCCAGTCGGCACTATCATGTGGGTGATAGGTATTAGAGTCGAAATGCTGTGTTGGTCCAGTTGCTATACGTGCAGACTAAATGATACTTCAGCCATTAGGTGCTATTCTTTTTATTTGGGAACTAACAATTGAATTATAACGACAGCGTTCTCAAGTTCAAACAATGTTATAGTTATAAACCATAAAGTGCAGGGTGCTGCATTGAAAAGGTTTAGATGTTGTTGTTCAGGGCCAGAGCGAAAAATGGTACCCCTCTTGGAAATAATTAACACACAACATTCCCAGCGACGCTCAAACCCAGCCCCAACTATATATGTGCTACTGGAGCGTAGCCAAATGAATAAATATCTGTAAATATTATAAAGTTGAATAACTTCAATAATAATATTTTCTTGGTTATTAGTTGACTTTGGCCAAAGCATCATAAAGCTGCATACCAACGGTCGCTGGCGCAGCCTTACGACGCTTTGGACCAAATGGTTTAACTAATACCAAGGAAATATTATACAGGCATCCCCGCATTAACGTACGCAATGGGCGAGCATGTTATGTAGAGTGAAATGTACTTAAGTGAAGCACTGACCCTTTTCCCCCCTTATCGAATGCATGCTACTTATCGATGTACTGTCAAAGCGTCATATCGTTGATAACTGATGTAAATAACGCATGGCAAACGCTCTATAGTCTCCCCGCTTGCTACAGCTTTGGTTACAGGTAGAGAGCCGGTATGCTGTTCAGTGACATGCTGGACAGGCGCATGACGTGAGCTGCCGGCCTAGGTAGGAGATGTGTATTGTATACTCGCAGTTGTTACTTCAAGGTGAGTGTCTAAACGGGGTATGCCTTATTGAAGGTATTTAACTTTATACTTATTACATAAGTATGTTTTGTCAATTGGATGGAGCATTGGGCTCCCCTGTCTCTTTGAAAATGAAAACTTTTAAACTCCACACTTTTGCTCAATATAGGAGATCAGAATTAGGTGCAACTACAAATCTAGACGTCGATTCTCCTCTCGCTGGGAACAAAGTGACTAATTCCGTGACTCCTTTAAGTGGTCTATCTGGGTAATGATTGATATTTATTTAAACCCAAATTGGATATTATTTACTATTAATTAGTTTGGGAGGGGTTGTTGATTTCCTCTGGCTGCTCCGTTTTGTGTGAATCCATGGCTTTTCAGCGAGCGCTGCACAGCCAAGTCCAGCCCCCCCCCCCCCCCCCCCCGCCCCCCCTATGGTTAACTTTATGGCCTCGTCTGTATAAGGACAGGGGGTGGGATATGGGTAAATATCAACTTCTTGCTGACAAACGGACGTCCCCAGCAGGCGAGCCCTAAGAAATGTAATCTGTCCGCCATGTGTGGATTTGCTTACAGCCTTCCAATGAAATATGTTAACTGTGAAACCTCACACTGACTGTGGGAAAACCCGCTCTTTTCATTAATGAACGTGGGGTTACAGGCCAGCGTAGACGGGTACAGAGTTGTCAACACTGTAGACCAGGTGAGCTCTGTCACAATGCGAGCTCCACAGAAGGCGAAGGCCGCCGCTGGTTTTTTTTAATCCCTGTTAATTTCATACATCCAAGTCAGTGTTGTTACACTAGACACCTCACTGGCTTGTTTTTGAAGGGTATGTAATGTTAGGTATGGTACACAAGATTTATAAGGATGTAAATGTGTTAAATACAACAATTAAAAACCATAACCTGCTGTGGCCTTCTGCTCTTTACCCTTTCCAAATGACTCAGCCGGCATTTGGACAACTAGTTGAAGAGGCCCCTGCTGAAGGCGCTTGCGGTGTTTACATATTGGCTTGGGCCATGTACAAAATAGCAGAGCGCTGGGCCCGCACTCGGCGTCATGCTCTCCTACTCAAACAGGAAGCTCTTCTGTGTCGTTGCATGAGCGTCTGGAGGCGATCCGCTTGTGGAGGCGGTGTGGAGGCGGGGCTAGTGGTTGCACGTACTAGGAGGGGGCGCACGTCCCGAGTGAGTGCCATTGGCTGTGTGCGTTCACGTGGACCGGCCTCCGCGTCGTCCCTCAGCGCAACAAAATGTAAATGGTGTCTGGTCGGGCGCATTCCACAACGCCCGCGAAGAGGAAGGTCTACCAAAGACCCCAGCACATGCACGAGCTGCAGGAGGCACGTTTCCTGGTCACGCGCTGATAGGTTTTGATCCATGGCCCAGCTCCTTGGATGTTTATTTTATCACTAGGAGTAGATACACATTTAATTGGAGATGGCAGTGCCGTAAGTGTATCCACAGCTGTACAGAGATTTAATCCGGTACAAACAATTAGGCCAATACCTTAGCATGTATACTGGTCATTTTTAGTAAGAAAGACACCTACGTATAATACAAAAAGACTCCTCGCGTCATCCGCTAGTTGGCGGTCTCTTGCAGCACAGCCAATAGCACATGTATACAGCTTTCCGAAAATCTCCCCCCCCCCCATCTCTCTTTCTAATGAGACCAAACCCACATGGTGTCCCTTGGGGGAACGCTAGTTTCTTGCTTAAGGCATCACATTAGAAAAAGGCCATAGGGGTCCTCCTACACTACTATCAGCTGTACCAGTTGGCTCCAATCAGAGTCTCAGGATCGAAGTCTGAGCCTCTGATTGAGCCACCTGTGCTAAGTTGGGAATGGTCTGAAAACCGACACTGTTGGGGGGACTTAGGAGATGGAGTTGAGCACCCTGGGGTTTATAGCAGAGAAATTAGGACCAAAAATTGGACTGCTTGATTAGACAGACAAAACTTGTCCCATAGTTATATGCTGGCTGATAGATCAAACAGCGTGGATTTCTAAGAGACATCAGAAATGAATAATATCTTGTATACTGTTAAAGCTGCAGATACATATACCAGGTTGCACTGCTCCACCCCCCGCAGATGTTGTTCTATAAAAGTGATATGAGCATATCTGATGCCCTTTAGCAATCTGAAACCCATCTAAACTGATAGACAACTTAGACGATTTGCGCTTCGCCAATAAATACAGCTGCACTGCCCAATCTCATGCCTTTCGTTCCCTTTAAATAGCACAATTGAAGAATAAAAAATCTACTACAGAGTAAGAGCGGTCTGTTTTAATTTACGATCACAGAACAAAAATCAACATGCACAGTGCAGTGCTGATTGTGTGATGCAGATTTGAATGTATTTTCCCTAGGAGGAGTTAAGTGGGATGTGCATTGTCTTGAACTTTTCGGATTTTGTCTGCTCTGAGTGGCAATTTTAGTCCTAAATATTGCATTTTCAAGACTTGCTAATCTGTACTTTTTTTTTAATGTTGGTTTGGAATTTGTTTTTTTTTTGTGTGTTGCAAATTTAAACCGTTGTTGAGGAAGAAGAAAAAAAGGGAGGAGTTGGTTTGCAAATTGTGTCTGGTTGTGAACTTCGTGAAACTGTTTGCATGTTTCAAGCGTGGCCATAATCTAGGGAGAAAGTGGAATTTCAAGTGTTTGGTTAGAACCCCAGCAATACTGCAACTGCAAGGGTAAAACGGAGAAGGCACAGCACAGTAGCGTTACCAGGTTTAGCATATACGGTAGTTCTGACGAATCATCCGCAAGGGTAGGGGCACGGAATACGGTAAGATGGGTGTTTTTAGATATCACCCGTAAGGTTGGTCGGGGGAGGATTCCTGTGCCCCATTTTGGTGCAACAGAAACGGCAACCAAATCTTTGTTGTTAGTCAATGTTAGTGAACAGCTTCATTAATATTCCTATCGTGACTTTATTGGATTGACGCAAACGTGACAACATATTGTGCAACGTCGTGCCCCCCCCTCCTACCAACTGTATCTCTGAGTTTCTTACTGGAGATGAATCTTGTTGTTTTCTTTTTTTCAATGTGACGAGAACCCCAGGCCAAACCACGGAAGAGAGTCATACTTTGGTTCTCTCGATCTGGGTCGCGTAGCACGATCTCGGAAAGTCCATGGGCAGCTGGATTTTATCCATGGGAGACTTCATCCAATGCGCTTATTCCTTTCTTCTTCGTCTGGGTGGGAGGACTACCCGGTACCCTTCATGTCAAAAGCGTAATCTGAGGCATTGCTTCAGTGTTCATATCTCCTCGTGGGAGTTGTTCTGGTTTTTTTTTGCATGTGGACAAGACAAATAAGTAATTAGTATTTAAACATGGTAATAAAGTCTAAAGGTAGCAAAATGCAGAGTGAGTAGATAGAAAATGTCAATAGCCATACTCATTCAAACACCTTCAAAACCAGTCACCCACCGACTAATCTATTTTCTGAAAACTACACAAACAATGAATGTGCCACATTAGCAACCCAACAAGGGCATGCATTTTTCATGGTATCCTTTTGTTCAGAGTTATTATTTGCATTACTACTATACAGAAGCTTGTTCAAACTTTTCTACGGGTTCCTGTGTATGCTGGGACTTTCTGTCTGTAGTGCAGTAGAATTTAGAAAACTTTTTTATCGATTTTATTGGGCCATCAACTACTTTAAAGAGGAGAGCATAGCCTCTGTTTAATGTGCTTTTCGATGCACAAGATTTGTGTTTCATCCACCTGTGCCGTTACACTTCAGGCTAATATTTGGGGCAATCACTTTATTTCCCTGTAGCTTTCCATATATTACATAGAAAAATATGTGCATTGCGATGATGTAACATTAGCTGCGAAAAGTGCAACATTACATTATTGTTCATTGTTGTGCTCTTCGATGAATATTATCTAAAATCTAAATGTTAGCAAACACTCCAATGGTGAAATGCACCATGTTTGTGATGGCAAATTAGTTGTACTTGTAAAGGATATTACATTAGTGATTGGTGTTGCCGGCTCCAGTGAGGTTCATGCTGCTTAAATAAAAAAGGACTTTTGCAACGTGCAGGAGCTCATAAAACCCTCAATGTCTCATTCATACGGACATAATTTAAGTGATCTGTGTGTTTATGTAGCTTGGCATGGTGGACAAATATCAAAAACGTATCAAGAAGCTTTGTCGTTAATTATGGCTCATTGGAGCATTGCCACCCAAATTGTCGTATAACTGTCGGGATAGTTTGGGTTTTACATTATGCATGCACCATCCAAATGAGTAAGGGTTAAATAGAATAAACACAAAGCAGCAGGGCATAGGCTGCAATATGAACATGACCACCCACGTTATCATTTGCCAACAGACGGTGCTTTGCATAGGAAAAACGCCAAAACGGGTTATTGTACTTTATTCCAAAAATTGCAGCGTCACACATCTCGCCCCAAAATTGTGTCCAAACCAGAAAACCCACTATGTGTTTATCACTATAAATAGAGTTATGTAGCATGTACGGGTTAAATCAGAGCAGAGAAAGCGGTCACACCCAATGAGCTTATAGAAATACCAACGCACAGGTCCTCTCCTCACACATTGCCAAGAACTCCGTTGGCATGTGAGGCGCATCTGGAAACTGGCTTCTAGTTCCAAAGGTTAAAACTCTCTAATTGTACTCTTATGGAACAGACAGACTATTTGTAACAGGGGTATGCAATACAAACACAGCTGTGAAAGGTCCTTTCACCTATCAAAGAGCACCCAAGAAGAAGGTTGCATTAAAACAGAAGAACACTATTGTGAGGAATGGTGTTTGAGGAAGCCCCTGTGAAGGTCCAATGTCTTTCTGGAAGAGTGCTGGCGCTTCACCCCCGATTTACTTGTATACAATCAGTTGTGTATTAACTACATGTAGCAGTATATAGTACAATGATCTATCTTCTTGAAGAAGAGTCGACCAGATTTCTCAATTATCTGCCACCAGGACACACATGAATGCAAAAGAGTTGTGGGTTATTGACCCCTAACACACAGGGGCTCCTTAATGCCTGTGTGTTATGGTAGAGAGTGTCGCCCCACAGGGGGCGGGGGAGAAGATTTGTCTGTGGGTGGCGCTGCGGTGTGCGGAGGTCCCGCGCGTTTCGTCCTCAGGCATTTAAATGAAAATAAAATTTTACATTACTAATGCCGTGTAGGATCGCGTGAGTCGCAACCAAGAAAACTTACCGGGATGTTCAGAATTTGATAGCATATCCAGTGAACAACCGGCTGGTCAATAGCCGGGGTCATGTGACGTCATAGTGTCAAATGATGCCACGGCATCACGTGACCAGACGCGTCTGAGGTAGGAGGGGGGGGGGGCACGGATATACTTGGAGCAGGCCAGACGCGGCGTGCGCAAGCAGGAAAGTGTGCATCCGTTAGGATTTGGGGTTAATAAACCCCCTCTATTTTCATTATTTTGTCGGTGCGATCAAATTAGACCATGCGGTCTCTTCTTCCAAATATACAACATATACCACACCACAACACGGTAGAAGTTAAGCAATACTACTTTCCACCTGTTCTAATTCTATTATTTTTTATGTAGAAGCTGTGACAATGTATATTCTACATCTACCTAAGCTGGAAATCGCTTGGTGTCCCTGTTATAAATCTGTAAAAAGTGCTGATGTGCTGCCTAACATAATGGCCCGCTTTCATTCAATCAACTCCTTCAGTCGTTTTAGAATTATATATTCAAATAAAAAGAAAAAAGTCATTGTATGAGGTTGCCGGTGCTCCAAGAGGAGCAGGACTTCTGCAAGTCACAAGGGAACGGAACCGGTGAGCAGAAGACAATCCAACGTTTTCAACTGCGATGTAGTCTTTGTCAAGGTAGAGGGGACTCACCTTGACAAAGAACTGTGCATTGCGAATGAATCACCTGATTATCATCAGTCCGTGTTCTGGATATTTCTTCTTCTTCCTTCTCCCGAATGATACCTGTTGCCAAAGGCTTACATAACAAATAAGAAAAAAGTGGGGAATATTTTATTATTTATTTATTATAAATATTTTACCAGAAGTAAACCTGATGAGAGTTAACCCCTCTCGTTTTAAGATGTCCTGGGCACAGAGTAAAACAATAATACATGGTGACAAGTCAGTTACATAAATAACAGGGTAAACATTTCATACAAGACACTTGCAGCACATTAAGAAAATGATATTTATGACGTATGAAACAGTTAAGACAGGTTAAACGTGACCAGCCCTGAGATTTGAAGAACTTAAAACTATAGTACTGGCTGCTTGTAAATGTGAGTGAATGATTTCTTTTTTAGTGTCTCACATCATTTACTCAAAATATAAAGCTGGCTTCTTTTTAGATGTTCAATAGATCATGACAACCCGTGGACTTGAAAGTCTCCTGCCATTAACGTCATCAACCACTAGGTGCCAACCACATACATTTTTCTTTACATTCTCGCAGTTCTGTATATGATGGCTCTTTGGTGAACGCAACTCAATTTACACTGTTATTATACCACACACGCACGCACTCACTTTATTTAATGGAAGCGGCTTGTGGCTGGGAATCCTCTGTCTTCGGCAGGGGGAAATCTCCAGCGACTAAAACTGCCCAACGAATGCGTCAGTTTTCTCATGGTCTACTGCGGCACTGTGCTTCAGAAAGTATGTTTAAATGTTTTTATCCATTAGGAGTTTTCTGGAAAGCGAGGTCAGAATATGATTATTGTGTCAAGCCACCCCTCCCCACCACAACACACACACAACACCCACACACCCACACACCACCACACACAAACACACACACACACACACAAACAACACACCCACCACACACACACACACACACACACCACACACACACCACACACACAACACACACTTCAGTAAGCCGGAGAAAGCACATTTACGTATATAGCCTACGGGGTAGCACTACGGGACTCCGTGTTGACTGGAATGCTGCCCATTCATTAGAGGAAAAGAACTTAATCCTCAACGCCAATCCTACTGGGAACACGATTCCATAGATTTCTGATTCATAGCCAAGTAACACCAGATGGGGAAACTGCAACGGGGCGGAGAAGAATGAGTCTTTTGGTTTAATTAGCTGAGTAGATAAGGCCAGTTTAGGGAAGGGTGGACAACTCCTGTCCTCAAAGGCCATCAACAGTCAGGTTTTTAGGATAGCCCTGCTTCAGCACAGGGTGTCTCATCAAAAAACCTGAACCTTTTGTTGGCCATGAGGACAGGTATTGCCCACCCTGATTTAGCAGCCAATGTCCGACACAAGTCGAGAAATCTCCTGACAATGAATTCCTTAGGGATTCCATCTCTCTAGTTACAATTCCCGATAGTGCTTCAACTTTCAAGACAAATATAGTGGAAAGCAGCAATCCAAACAATGTCCCTTTCTCAAATGTCCCATACTTAAACCTTCTTCGTTCTGATATCAGGTGTCCATTTTAATAATGATCCATTAACTCTTTCTTTTAAGAGTTATGTAAAAAAAAAAAATTGCAGAACAGTTTAATAAAGGCCAGTATTTCAGTTTGCCAAAAACGTAGCATACTTTGTCCTGGTAACTCTACTTTGGACACGACTGAGAGTGAAGCTTTTTTGCACATGTGCGTATTGTGATTGTACGGTGTCACTGGGACTTTCGTATTTAAATTTTGCTGTATGGTTCACCCATCTTTACACTCTGAGCAGAGAAGAATATTGATGGCTTAAAGAGTTACATGGAGGAAGTTACAAACACAGAGGACGCAGAAAAAGAATTAAAGAAAGTGGGGCTAATGAACTTGATCCCTTTATATTTGTACACTTAAAAGCTTGCAGTCAAGCTGCCGTTGTTTAAAAATGTATTAAAAACATTCCATTCAATGTGCATCAACCAAGTCTACCACACTGACAAGTGATGAGCCAAGTTGCCGATCTGAATCCGTGCTCCTGCTAATCAAATCGCTAAACTCGCCTGGGCGGTTCTTTTAAATCCCTGTCAGGGCTGCAGCACATGAGTACCCAGATGCAAAGTTTCTGTGTGTGGAAGATCATGTGCCAGGGCAGGCACGGATCAAGTGGTGTCACTGCTAGAAAGAGGGCGGGCTCAAGACCCAGGAGTCCTCTCATATAAGACAAGGGGATTGTGACTTTGTAAATTTTGCTTATAAACAAAATGCTGCTACTACAATACATAAAATGTCTTTACATTTTTTTTTTGTTGTTTAAATGCTACAAATATTTTCTCATAGTACGAACTGATTATTAAAACACACATCACAGGATATTGTTTTGCTCTGCAGCGCTTTAACATCAAGGGCACTTACTCTCCATTAACTTACAAAAGGTATGCTAAAGATGGCCAACATGTGTTAACAGTATTATTGACCACTATAAAGATTACAAGCTTTCCAAATATATAACGAACTTCAAAGGAATATCAGATAGATTTGATGAAATCGTCATGATTTAGTGGATTTTTAAAAGCATCAACCTCCAAAAGGAATATGTTTACCTTACCTGAGCCAGGGGGGGGTGGGCCCCTGAGCTGATGTTGGTCCTAAGACACAGTGCACCCTCCCGATTCCCGAGTAATAAGTGATTAAACCAATGTTTGTACTGTGATGAAAATACTGCAAGATGGCCGCCGAGTCGCCAAGGGAAAGAGTGACCTCAACGTTCCCGTGAAGTGTGGAGCTTTTCGGGTTCTCTTTTTCTAAAACGGTTTTAGCAACTATAAGATCTGAGACGTACGCCACCTGTCATCATGATCAGGCGATGCATGAGCGGCAGGTAGGAGTCTTGAATGGTTCTTAAAGACTGATAATAGCTAAGAGTTGAATAATGACCCACTGGTGTTTTTTAATTGCATTAGTGCCAGGTAAAGAAAGTGCTAATAGGAAGAGGTCATACTCTTAACTATAGACGGGCAGGCTGAGGAGAAATACAGTAATGAGGAGTCTTCTTCCCCGGAAATGGTGGGAAAAACTTCATGGCATTAACTCCAAAAAGTTGGTTGACGCTAATACAGTAAGGCGGAATAAAAAATTGACTGGGATAGATTCAAAGAGTACCCTAATACGGGAATAGCAAGATCTAATAGGGTTGAGGTTTCACAACAAAATCGGAAAACTAGGTTCCAGCGGTCCATCATGTTCCGGCTGTTAATCTCAATGTTTTTTTTAAAATCCTCTTGCTTGGAATTACCCGCTGGAAGAGTTTTTTGGTCCCAGGAAGTTCTAGCCGAACGCACGAGGGCACACAACCAATGTGGGCATTTAATAAAGAAGGACCAACACAGCGAGATATGACCAAGTAATAAAATATATATAATTTCAACACAACAGGGTGCATGCTGCAGAGCTAAAACATTGAAGTCCGACTATTTTATTCGTATCGGAGCACAATACTCTTCATATTTATTTGGACATAGCATACAATTGTTAATGTGTCCGGGTGAAAGCGAGAGATATTTGCCAACAAAAAAATCCAAACTAAGTAATCAGACTGGTGTCCATCTGAGGTTTTAGAGGAGTGTATGCAAACAAACCTGAATTATCACGAGAATTTCAAACAGTTGTTGTGCACTTGGATGGGGCACGGCAAAACGGTGCCGTTTAAGATGTGACACACGGTAGTAACGGAGAAATATATATGAACCAGGGCATCAAAGTAAGGAATCACTCATGAGCCCCCACTCTAGCACTAACCTCCCCCCCGCCCCGTCACCCATCCTGACTGCTCCCCCACCCTCCCCCCAATCTTGTTACCTCCCCCTCCCCCCTATCCCCCAACCCTCAACTTCGCTTCCAACAGAGTTTCTAGATATCCCTGCTTTGGCCACGGTGGCTCAATCAGATCCCGACTTCAGTGACAGGTTGCTCAATCAAAGCCCCTATAAACAGGTAATAACTCTAGTCCTCAGGGCAACCAGCAGGTCAGGTTTTCAGATATCCCTACTTTAGCACGGTGGCCCAGTCCGTGTACTGAGCCACTGATTGAGCCACCTGTGCTGAAGCTGGTATACCCTGAAACCACACCTGTTCGGGGGGGGAGGGGCTGAGACTGGTTGAGCACCCCAGTGCTAGATGATGCAAAATGTAAACATAGAACAGAACAATTGATAAATCTTATTTCTACTTCATTGCCTTCATCATTTTACAGTTATTTTGTTACAAGGCACATTTACAAATGTACTCTCTCGTAGGTCCTTCCTTTTCTGCACCGATCATCAATCTGCATAGCGTGGACTCAAGATATAATCAAGACGGATCTTCACTCTGTAACTTATTGGTATTTAAATCTTCAATCACACGGGAAAAAAGGAAACCGCAGCGGGTGTGATCTACAACGCCGCCTTGTTTTCTCTGGAGGGGACGGCGACGGGCTCCTTTACCGGTAATATCTCGCGGACAAGATTGTGCAGCGAGTATGCTCTGCTATTTAAAGCTCTAGCACAAGGGTGGCTACCTGCAGTCCTTAGGGCCACCAGCAGGTGAGGTTTTAAGGATATACCTGCTTTAGCACAGGTGGCTCAGTCAACGACGTCGTTGACTGAGCCACCTGTGCTAAAGCAGGTATATCCTTAAACCTCACCTGTTGATGACTGAGTTGGCCACTCTTGCTTTAGTAGTACCAGCAGTCTGTAAGATTTACACGTACAACAGGCTAGGAACTGCGGTTCTATAGGTTTGGGATGATAATCTCTCAAACGGCACCTGTTTCTATAGTTGTAAGATTACCCCCCTGGGGTTTCATGGAAGAGAGAGAATAAATCCCATTAAGGTTTAGTATACCGTGCTATATAACATATATATAACTATAGTGCTATATAGTATAACCGTGCTACAGAGCTTTTCTTCATTTCAGTAGGAGGGGAAATGTAATGATCCACAGATTTCTTTTTCATTATGTCAAGAGAAGCCCCCGCCGCCCCCCCCCCTCGATTGTCAATATAAACAATAAAATCAGCCGGCCTTGGTGGATAATTACAGTATAAACAACGACCCGTTGAAAGATTGCTTCAGACGGATTTCCATTGCACCGCAGATTCAAATATGTTGTGATCACAGATGAGGCATTCCTAATAAAAGCAAATAGGTTTGAACGTTTGCTGTTTAGAACATTTCTGAAGGTATGATTAGAATGTGTTCGCTTGAGACATATGTTTTGTAACACTCTAACCAAAACACAGTAGCTTGTGTCAGGGTTGGATAAAAGTCTTTGTTCGCCCTGAGCACTCATCATCGTAGGCCCCCCAGATAAATCTATAGATAATATTTGCATTGTATACAATGTATAGGTCCCATAATATAGTATAAAAAACTGTCTTGGTTCAACCATGGAACAGAAACGACCATCTTCACTTGCGCTACTCTCAATGGAAATGCGCCTTTGCAAAAATTGGAAGATGTAGTCCGAATTTAGACAATTTCTTTCTCATCTTGAGTTATCAAGAGATTTTTGGGGGCCCAAAACTTTTCATAGGTCCTGGGCACTGTACCCATTGTGTCCATGGATAGTCCATTCCTGGATGTTGCCCTGCGATTTACAATGCACAACACAGGATTCCCGGCGGCAATAGCCATTGACGGAGACCAAACACACACTCATTATTCAATGCGCTATTCCTAACCTGCGCTTTGCAAGTAGGATTTCAATTTTTACATAAGCGACCATCACCAGAACATCAACCATATATTTTATTCTTGTTGTTATTGCTTTTTATTATTTTTATTAAATGACCTTTTTTTTCACTTCACCTATCCTTTTTTTTTTTCAACCGTTGATTAAGTTATACCTGTACGGCACCCCCGCGTTCTAGCACATACAAGCGCCACTACTTGAGTACTATACGTATTACGCATGTATTCTCTCCATTTATCTTTTCATATGCTGTGGAACCAACATCCGTATTAATACGATTTCAAAGTGACCCAGGACATTTTGTTTAATCTTGGCCTGCCTACGGTTCTATATATACTACCCATATATACCATCATGTCACAAACCTATGACTTACTAACCACCGGCCCTATAGTTTCCCATTGCATGCGATCTACTGGCCACTCAATTAGCCAATAACGAGTAACAAATGCAGCATGTAAGTGAATAGTGCCATTCATATTAATGCTTTAAAATATGCCTAATTATTTTATGGAGCTTCTTAATAAATTTTCTAATGAATTCTGGAATCAAGTTGCCCAAACGACTACACTAAAAGTAAGAAGGACCAGTAAAGTCCTGTTCCAGCCATCTAAATGGGGTAGCTGCACCAGAGTTTTCCAAATGAATTGTCAGGTTGAAGTCTGGTAACCTTTTCTGTGGTTTATTTCCTCCAACCCACGGTAAAATGGCCATTCTTCAGCACCGTCCATCAGTGCTACTACTCGGGACATTTATGACCAGCAGAAGTTCTTATTATCGATCGATGAAATGGACTGCTTTTTAATGCACGAGGACACTGTTCTCTGTTCTTGAATGGAGGTTTTCTGTAGTGGAGTTAAGTCTGGTGTGTTATCAGCAATGTATTTCGGTCTTAGTCGAGTGATTCCTATGTAGGGCCCAGACAAGGGTGGTTCACCTGCTATAATACATACATAATATCTACATACAAACATACATACATACATAACATACTCATGATGAAAGCAGGCACACCAGGACTTGGAAACTATCTAACGTCAGCTCTCTAGGACAAAGTCTTGAAAAGGCTCTGTAGAGAGCTGAATTTGGTATTTTACAATAACTTTATTTACTTTTTCTAGTACAGGAGGTCTGCTTCCATCTTATCTGTATTCCATTCCCCACAAGGTTGTCACCCAGAAGGCTACTATTTTGTGGCGTGCTACATACTACATTACATACTACTACTCCAATACAATAGAATTCACACATACAATTTAAATGTTGCCACAAGAATAAACAATTTGTCAAGCTGTTTTAAGGTGTCAAAGAGGCATCCTGAGAGATCCATTCACATGGAGTCATTCAATTCAGCATCATGTCTCCCACCTGTAGATAAAAAGCCCAGGTGCCCATTTGACTTTAAATAGGACCTTTCTTAGGGTGAGTTACAGTATTATTATAACACTGGCCCTCATGTTGGAATGAAGACTTTAGTTTGAATGTAAAGCAATACTGAATGACTGCATCTACTGTCCAATACATTAGCTTATTCTGTGGGGCATTCACTAAGCAGCACGTCACTAGCAGTCAATGGCGAAGAGGGGTTGGAACCCGTGCAGATATATCAGCACTTCTATAGAATCAGCCCTCATGGCTGGATTCACTGTGCCGAAGTGACCGATCGAGCTACTTTGGCACATATAGAATCAGACCCCAGTTATGTCTTTAAATAAACTTGAATCTACTGTGCCACCCCTCCATATCACCCTCCACATCCCCCACCCCCTCCACCCCGCAAAAAACAATATTTCAGTCATGGAAATGCTAGGCAGATTTAGATGTGTTGTAATAATTATGTAAAGGAACTTGAGACTGGTTGGAAGATTTATTACTGCATATTGTCACCTATCATGTTTGAGGAGTTTTACATTTTTCCTTCCTAAATAATCCGTCTTTATAAAGGCGTATTTATATTTCATTGGCCTTTCTTAGTGGTCGAAATTATCCAAAACCTGTTACCAGAAAAGTGTCTTTTTGATCCTTTATTACGGTACTTCAAGGCAAGCACTATGTTCATGCGCAGGAATGGGTTAAAATTATACACATTACCACCCCTACCCTGTTTTAAATAGAAATGCATGTTTAGAGATAACCAGATAACATCACTAGGACAAGAATTCAGTGTGCATTTTACGGAAACCGCACTGAGACCTTTCAAAGACTACTCATATAAGCCACATTTTTCGAAAGCGCACTTTGTTCTCTATATCTTTTTTTTAATTAGCTCTGCTTGGGCTTTTCAGAGTCGTCCTTGTCAGTAAACACAACGATACCCAGCAAGCTCTGAAAATCCCCAACAATACCACACAATGTGTGTGTTGTGGTGTGTGTGGGAGTGGGGTGTGTGTGGGGTGTGTGTGTGTGTGTGTTGTGTGTGTGTGTGTGTGTGGTGTGTAGTGTGTGTGTGTGTGTGTGTGTGTGTTGTGTGTGGGTGTGTGTGTGTGTGTGTGTGTGTGTGTATATACTACACACTATATATATATGGGGCCTATGCAGTAACTGCGAAAGGCTGACTTTGCTGTTTTATTGCGAGATTGGCATGTAGTATGCAGTTGATGCGGTATGTTGCGAGTTAACTGAAAAACGGCATATGCAATTGTTGCCGAAAATCAAGCGCCGCGGTGTGGCGAGAATGGCTATTTCGCCTTAAGCAGCACTCAGAATTCAGTAGATCCGAGTAAGACTTGGGTGGTGCGCGGAGAAACTCCTTGCAAGAAAAGTGCCAAAAAGCTGCGGCATACAAGAAGGCCCCACAAGCAGTCGAGAGCCGAAAATTTCAGGCTGCTAGTGACATGTTGTGTCATGTTGACTGTGCTTCTTAGCCGCAACTTTTGTATTACATGCCATTCAGAACTGTTCATGTGTTGTTTATAATAAATATTTATTAATGTTAGCCAAAGGTGTCTGTCTTGTGAATGACAAGAAGGCAAGGTATGTTCCTAAAACTATCTATGAGGACAGCTGCGTGTGAAAGACCTTGCTAATGTCACTAGCAGCAAAAACACGCTGCTGTGAGTACAGAATGCGTCAACTATCATTGAGGTGATTTTTTCATTTTCAATCAAAAGTTGCCGCCAAATTCCTCCTTCAATACAGATACAACCTAATCCCCTTCCCTCTTGCTGCATGCACGGTTACAGTACACACAGCAACTCACGAAATGTAAGCTTTGCAACATAGTCCAACAACACAGACACAAATGTACATGAAATGTCACACGTCCATGCGCCACATGTATCACCTCTTCACGTGTCAAAGAACGACAGACACAACTGTACACACTGCACAGGTATGTTTGCTAAAAGTATCTAATTAGGACAGCAGTAAAGATTTGCTAATGTCAGTAACACAAACATCACCTACCGTGAGTAACTGATGCTTTAAGCAAGAAGGAGGTTTTTTTATTTATG